>JADRCD010226644.1:0-12326 GCA_019843815.1 Montemys delectorum
TTGCAGTGTCCCTTGGATATTTTCCTCCTTCCCACTTCCATAGCAAATAATGTCTCTGCAGGCTTAGATGCATCTTCTCCCACTGAGGTTAGGTAAGGCAGCACAGTTAGGGGAACTTATTCCACAAACAGGCAACAGCTTTAGGAATAGCTCCCACTCCCATTGGTGAGGGACTTACATGAAGACTGAGCTGCACATCTGCTACATATGTGTGGTGGGTTTTGGTCCAGACCATGTATGCTCTTTGATTGGTTCTTGAGTCTCTGAGAGCCCTCAAGGGTTCAGATTAGTTGACTGTAGTTGATCTTTCTGTGGAGTTCCTACCCCATTCTGGGCCCTCAATTCTTCTCCAACTCTTTCATAAGAGTCTTAGAGCTCTATCCAATATTTAGCTATGGGTCTCTGTACCTGTTTCAGTCAGTTGTTAGGAGAAGCCTCTCAAGACACTTATGCTAGGCTACAAGCATAACAGAGTATCATTAATAATGTCATAGATTGTGCTTTCCCATGGAATGGGTCTCAAGTTAGGCCAGTTATTGGTTGGTCTCTCAGTCTCTGCTCCATCCCCCATTCTGTCCCTGTGTTTCTTGTAGACAGGATAAATTTTGGTTCAAAAGTTTTATGGGTGGGTTGGTGTCCCTATCTCTCCAATGGAGTTCCTGCCTGGCTACAGAAGTGCCCTCTTCAGGTTCTGTATCTCCACTGCTGCAAGTGTCAGCTAAGGTTCCCCAGCATTGATTCCAGAGAGCATCACCCATCCCAGGTCTCTAGCACATCCTCTATATGCCCCCATTCCCCAACCCTTCCAGATGCTAATTTGCATTTATTATCCTGGGCCTCTCTCTTGTCTCTCCCCACACCTGATCCTGAAGTTGATGTCTAGCTTCTTGTATTCTTCATATATTTTGGATATTAGCCCTCTATCAGATGTAGGATGGTGAAGATCCTTTCTCACCTTATAGGCTGTCGTTTTGTCCTATTGACAGTGTCCTTTGCCTTACAGAAGCTTTTCAGTTTCATGAGGTTGCATTGATCATTTGTTGATCTTAGAGCCTGAGTCACTGGTGCACTGTTCAGGAAGTTGTCTCCTGTACCAATGATTTCAAGGCTATATTCCACTTTATGTTCCATTAGATTTACCAAGTCCAGTTTTACATTGAGGTGTTTGGTCTACATGGACTTGACATTTGTGCAAGAGGATAGATATAGATTTATTTGCATTCTTCTAACATGCACACTTTTTTGTCAAAACTAAAATATCTGTAGGTGTGTGAATTTATTTCAGATACTTCATTTACATTAATCAACCTATCTGTTCCTATACCAATACCATGCAGTTTTTATTACTTTTGCTCTGTAGTACAGCTTGAGGTCAGGGACAGTGATACCTCTAGAAGTTCTTTTATTGTTCAATATTGTCAAAAAGGCAAAACAACAGATAACAAGGAAGTTCAAAGAATCATTAGGTATTACTTCAAAAAAATTGAAAGTTTTAACAAAATTGATGAGTTTCTATACAGACACCACTTACCAAAGTTAAATGAAGACTAGGTAAACTATTTAAATAGCCCTATAACCCCTAAAATTTAGCAAAAGTCCTTAAAAGTCTCCACCTCCCTCAAAAGCCTACCAGATGGTTTTAGTGCAGAATTCTACCAGACTTTCAAAGAAGAGCTAATGCCAATATTTCTCAAACTATTTCACAAAATAGAAAAAGAAGGTACACTGCCAAACTCATTCTATGAGACCACAGTCATCCTGATTCCTATTTAAATGGTAAAAAAAAAGCAGTTTGTAAGTGATAAGAAAGAGTTCAATGAATTGATTGGCTGATATGCTGTCAGTAACATTTGGAATCAGTTCAGAATTATATAATACAATTCTCTGGATAGCAAGTTTCTAACATGTTTTGAAAATGAAAAGATATCTAGGTGTTAGATATATGTGTGTGTCAAGGATTTAATGATAATAATAGCAAGAAAAAGCAGAAGAAATCAATAACCATCATAGACATTATTTATAAATACATGACTCTCTTCCTTTTCAAGAAGGATTTATGTTAAATGAGCAGTTCTAACACATTAAAATCTTTCTGAAGGATTTCTTTGAATAGAAAAGGAAAAGACTATGTATTAATTTCCAGACCATGTCACTATACTGTTCCTTTTAATTCTTACAAGTAGCATTGATGGTGTTATTAAAGCATTTAGTATCTATTTTTATAGGTAAGTAAAATGGTATGCTGGAGTTATTAAATCATTTGCTGTCTATTTTTATAGGTTGAGGAAATGACATCCTGGAGTTATTAAACCATTTAGTGTCTATTTTTATAGACAGGCAAAACCATATTCCAGTGAAGTTAGTTGCTGAATCCTTAAATGCAAAGCTAATAAATAACACAGACAGAATTAAGCTTCCAAAATTTATTCAAAAATAGTGAATAACCTCAACATGGATACTTGTGATACCTACTTGTATTTCACTGTTAAAATGTATATTAAAATTATTATTTTTGACATTTCCAGTCTTACATTTTGACATTTCAAGTCTGATAGCTCAATACTTAAACATCAACAACAGTTAAGTGGTAGTGGAACAAATAATGATCTATCAAAGCAAAAATTGAAAGACAATTAATTGGATGAATGAAAAAAATAGGAAATAAAATAAATGCATCTGTTTGGGAAGTAAAATAATGAGTACCTGGGGCTTGAATGAGCAAGAGGACTTGCTCTACATTCATGAAGATCTGGGTTCAAATCCTAGATACCCACGTTTAAAGCTGTCTAATAGGAAAGAAAAGACATGCATTTTTCAAAATGGTTGAAAGTGACAAACAAAAATTGTGACTTGCAGAAGTCAGTGGTGTGCTCTCAGCTGCCTCTACTTTGCAATTACAGATGAAATAATAAGAAAATGTAAAATTATTCTAGGTAGTCCAGATTTATATTCTCCAATTACACACACCACACCAGGAAGATTATTAAATCTTGTGGTTCTTTTTTTTTTTTATTGAATATGTTATTTACTTACATTTCAAATCTTTGGAAAGAGAGAAAAATGTTGCATGTGGGTAGGGAGTACAATTCAGCAAATTGAAGTGTGGGGGAAAATTATGATTCTGTGCATTTATTCACAGGATTATTCAAGATTCCTGTTTGAGCTCCTATTAGTATTAGAAAATACTTTTGGAGTAGATATATAATGGATAGAATTAGAAGACACGAGAAAATGGGCTCTTTGTCTGTTTTGGAAACATTCAATCTTATTCTGAATGTAAATGGGGATCATATTACCAATGGTATTTTTTTTTATTTTTATTTTGATGAAAATAGTCATATCTTCTTTTTTTCTTTAGTATTTCAAGACAGGATTTTTCTGTGTAATAGCCCTGGCTGCCCTGGAAATATCTCTATAGTCTAAGCTAGCCTCATAGAGATCTGCCTGCCCCTGCCTCCCAAGTGCTGGCATTAAAGGCATGCACCACTACACTGGGCTAAAATTAGTCATCACATATTTCTTTATACTAAATCCCATCAGCAATTTTGTAGATGCTCCATAAAGGTATACAGAAGAGATAATAGTAAAGGTAGAAACAATATAACCCAAGGATCCTCTGATGCCTCTTGAATATTGCAAAATAGACAGAGCATCATCAAGAAATGTGTTTGAAATTTTTCAAACATAAATGGATTATTTCTGAAAGTTGCTAAAAAAACTTACTTATTGTTTGTATTCCACAGTATGTATGCTGTCCTTAACCTTAGTAAGAGAATCTTCTATTTTTCAATAGGCTGTGACCACAGCAGATACTTAATCTAGGTATTTTGTGACTTGGAACGTACAGACATAGGTGGATATCAATATAAGGCATCCTGCCCTTCCTAGGTTTAGGGACTTCTAGAAGAGAGGTGACAGAAGACATGAAGGAACAGAAGGGTGGGGAGGAGTGTTTTTGAAATGTCGTCTTTTGCATATGGCATGGCTGCTGCACATGCAATGTCTCCGTAGCTATGGTTACGTGTCCAAGAGCATGCTGGTTTAAGTCCCATCATGGAGGGGGAGAGGCTCATGAGGCCCTAATCTAGTTGGTTTATTTTCTTTGGAAGTATGGCAATTGGTAGAAGGCCCATATTTCAGTGGATATGTCCATACTCACATGCATATGGACAGCACTATCCAGATTCAGTAACTTAGATTTTCAAAAGGAAAGCATGTTAGGAGAACACGTGGTAAAGGAATCTATTAAGTGAAGCGATGGTTACGTAGATCAGAGGGTAGGTAATTTGATCAAGACAGAATGTGTATATGTATATATGTGCATATGAATATATATGTAAATATATATAATTTAAAAACTATATAAAATTATTTTAAAAAATAAAAATGAATAAAAGAAGAATATGTCAGAAGATATTAATGAAAAGAAAATATGTAAAATAACCACCCTTCATTTTTTACTACAAAATTTGTTTGATATTTCCAGGACTAGGTTTGATAGAGTTTAAACAAGTAGTAATTCAACAGCATTATATGAGGCCTATATTAATTGTCCATCACCCACTTATAATTTTGGTGTTTGTTTTTATGAGCGTGAGACTCAGCCTAAGTTGTCAGTCTTATCAAATTTCCTCACAAGCACTTCTTTACCGCATTTGTAGTTGCATGTTTACCTTTTAAAGTGTATCACTGTATACTCCTGGCTGGACTGTGTGGCCCAAGCTTGTATTGATTCTCTCTGCTTCCTGAGTGCTGGGACTTCAAGAATCTGCCCATATACCCTGCTTCTAACACCTCTTACACTAGATATTTCAGTCAAAAGAAATGGATCATGCATTTAAGTGATAGGTCAAAGGGTATTTTACATGAATAGATCTTAGAGGCCTGGATTATGTGAAACTCTAATAAAGTACTTAGCATTATAATTTTGCATAAAAATGAGAAAACGTGGTATATTATTTAAGTTTTCATATTGAGCTTGGATTATATATTGAGATACATAGTATAAGATGTACAGAATGCTGAATGGGAAACATACCATGTTTTCCTAGGGTAATTTTTTCTTTATGATTGATGATAAAAACATTATCTTGACAGGTGGTAGTGGTGCATGCCTTTAATCCCAGCACTTGGGAGGCAGAGGCAGGCAGATTTTTGAGTTCGAGGCCAGCCTGGTCTACAAAGTGAGTTCCAGGACAGCCAGGGCTGCACAGAGAAACCCTGTCTCGAAAAAAACAACAACAAAAAAATTATCTTTATTTTAAAATATGTAAACATGGTATATACATCATATAGACATATAAATACATATATATAACTTTATGTGTGCATGCATGTATATTTAGTTAAGTTAGATAGGCAGCTGTTACAGTACATTTTCTGTTTCCATCCATCCAGTCTTCCCAAGGTCATCCTTGCCACAGCTCAGCTATTTTCAGAAACTCTAAAGATTAGCTGATACTATTTTCTGCTGTCTATCATTCCTGATTAGTTTTGAAAAAGTATCAAAATAATTCTTACTGGTTTAGATTAAATATGTGTTAGCATATCATATCTACAGGACAGTGTTGATAATTGTATAAATTTTTCAAAAGCAAAAGGTTTATAGTAGCTTCCTTAACAGATAAAGATCATGACAAATCCTTGCATATGCTTGTGTGTGTGTGTGTGTGTGTGTGTGTGTGTGTGTGTGTGTGTGTATGTGTAATCTGCGCATGTCGTCTTGCTGGCAAGAACACACGCGGACACACAGGATCCTTCTGCAGCAACCGTTTATTACATCTTCAAGAAGACGACCCCAGACCCCGAAAAGGCACTGCTTATATATGCCCTGGAGCGGCGTGTTCATTCTGATTGGCTGTTTGCTCATTACCTCATGAGACGCCCTGGGATAGGCTGTGACTTGGCGCTCTCTGGCCCTTAGCACATGCGCAGATAGACTTGGTGCACTCTGGCCCTAGGCACATGCGCAATTTACCTGTAAACTTGGGAGAGCACCGGATGTCAGCACCATTTGTTGGCTATCACCACTCACCGCGGCTCTCTACATGTATGTGTGTTCTTACATGTTTGAATGTGTTGTTTGTGGTGCATGACTATGTGTGTGCAAGTACACTCACCTATGCATGGCATGTGTAGACCAGAGGTCAGTGTTGTGGATGTCCCACTAACTTGTTTATTCACCACATTACTCTTGGGCACAAGTTCTCTCAATAAACCTGAAGCTCACCAGTCAGCTGCACTGGCTTGCCAGTGAGTACCTGGTATCCTCATTGCCCCTTCTTTGGTGATAAAATTACAGATGTGTACCTCTGTGTCCAGTTTTTTATGTGAGTTCTGGGAACATAAGTTTGCATCGTCATCTGCAATGCAAATAATTTTGGTGCTCACAATCAACAGTTTAAAAAAATTATTTAACTGAGTAAACTCACCAGTGGACTCATAATGAGTTAACATGAGAGTCTCCAAGATCTGAGAGTCAACCATCTTCTTTAATCAGAGAATAGAAAGGTTGATATGACGGGGCTCTCACCATCCCAGAGAATATGCTACCATCTATAGAACTGACATAATAATTGTTTGAGGACTATTGTGAGGATGCAGTGAAAAGCTTAGAGCTATTATTTTCACATTTCACATGTTTAAAATCATCAGACATTATCATTCTTTAGTGCCTCCTGAGAACTGTATTGTATATAATGAAATTCATGAAAATGAACATACCTTATGTAAAATACAATTGAATTTTTTCTAATGACTTGTTTAGGACAATGCACTTTCCCATTGAAAGAGTTTAACTGTATACTTTCTCTGCCATCATTTGTTTTAATTCCTTGTCTATGCTCAGATACAAGATTCTTACATCAGGAATATTTTTTTTTCTCAGAGACATAAAAATGTACAGATTTTAATATTTTTGAAAAGTTAAATGTGGATGTTCTGCATCCTAAAACCAAGTTAATTTTCTTTTAATGTGCCTGGAACTTTTCCAAGATTTAAAATGGAATTTTGAATCTGGTTTTCTATAAAGAAATTGATATTTTACATCATACCTTTTTTTAAACTTTTTTAAAATTTTAATCATCAAAACAATGCTTCTGGCAGGGTTTCTGCTTACAGTATTGGGAAAGAATTTGTCAGAAGTAACTTGACTTCCAGAGGCTCCATACCATGAATATTTTGGAGACAAGTTCCTTGGCCATCTTCTAGAGAGAATAAATCCAGTTGAAACATCCCCTTACAACCCCTTGAGTCCTTCAATCTGAGGCACAGCCTAGGCTAGGAAGAGGATCATTCCAGAGACCAAAGGCTCATGATGAATGATCCAGTTGGGTGAAACTCCCTTTCCCCCCAAGTGAAATTGTCTATGAAATATGTAAAATTGTGTACTTTCTCCAAGGAAGTAAGACATTGTTAAACAACAAAATGGATTCCAAAATGCAATAAAATGAAAGCTACCGAGTACATAAATGTTTGTTGACTATCTGCAATAGGAAGATCCCAGGGAGATGCACAACTCAGATACAATTTATGGCTTCATCTAGTTTTCAGTATAGTGTAGTATAGCAAGGAAGACTCAATGAAATCTCAAGCATCACATAAAAAGAAGGAAGAGGTGGAAAAAATATTAATGAGAGATCTTTAGTGACTTGACAAATAACAATATTGTTCTCATATTTGACAAATAAAATGCGATAATTTTTCTTAATTGATCTTATGTTTTCACAAGTTAAAACATAAGAAAAATGTATGCTAAGTAAACATTGAAAAATAGTACACAGAATAAGGCAAATATGAACAGCTATTTTCTTAGGGTGACAACATTCATCTTTTCCTTTTTTTCTTCTCTGCACTTCTTTTTCAGTGTGGTAATAACTGTCCTTGCCAAGTTTCCATAGGCATGTGTTCATCAGAGACACAAATACAGAGAACTCACCGAGGTCAGAGACATGTGATAAAATTTTTAGCTTGAAAGAACCAGACGGGGCTTAAACAGCTTTTATTCTGTAGTTCTAAGAGAGGGATTTGCATTTGAATAAAAGCAGATAGTTTGAACACATTTCCAAAGGATTGACAAGGCAACTCTATGCAAAACACTAAATCAGTGTTCTAAAGAAATCCACCAAGGAAAACCATCAAAAGATTCAAATTCCACATTTGACAAGTAATGTCCTTTGTTCCAGTGTACATGCTTCTTTTTCTAATATTTTAATTAATATGAGATTTCTACATTGGTCCCTTTCCTCACTTCTCTTCCTTCCTTCTCAGCAGTTTAAGAAGATGTGGGGAAGTAACATACAAGTTTAGAGAGAAGACGCAGAAACCCTTCAGAAGAGTAGATATTGTCTATATTTTTCCAAAACTCAAGTAGAAAATGCTGATCTCTAGAAGATGTTTTGTTTAACAATATTTAATTATCATGTACTTATGAAAAATATTGGGAAGCTATAAAGACTTTTAAAAATTTATAAGTGAACCTTGTTTTTATAGTTTTAAATACACTTTCAACTTTTTTTAATAATATAGTGCACTTCTCTGTGTGTCCCTATCACTCTGTCTTTCTGTCTCTGTTTCTCTGACTCTCTCTCTCTCTCTGTGTCTCTCTCTCTCTGTCTTTCTCTCTCTGTGTATATGTCTGTGTATATGTATATTCTAGTGTCTGTGGTACACTCATGAATATGAATTCATGTGGACATGGGTAAATGGACATGTGACTATGTGTATGCTCTAGTAAATGAGGGCCAAAGGCCAATCATTTTTCAGGTATTATCTACCTTGTTTCTGAGGTACAAATATATTGGCCAAAATATAGCCTGGTAGGCTAGACTTGCTAGCCAGAGAGTGCCAGGAATAGGATTACTAACATGTGTCTGCCACCATGCCACACAGTTTTCTGTGCCTTGCATAAACCAAACTCAGGTTCTCATGTTTGCATGGCAAATGGTTTACCAAGTCTGCTGCCTCCTTAGCCCTCATTTTTTTTTTTAGATTAAAAGGATGACACACAGAACAACTCACTAAGCTCTGTCTTATCTATGCGACACTATAGCTGAAACTGTCTTGGTATTAGCATAAGTGCATATCATACCCATCTGTTAACCTCTGCAGAACATTCAAAAAAGGCATAGAAGATGCACAGCAGCAGTTTATTTGATGAGTAGGTGCCATATATTTTCAGAGGGTGATAGATGTGACTCCAGAAGCACAGAAAGGCAAGACCATTCTGTTACCAGAAGTAAGTTTCTTCAAGCCCTCTTTGCTTTATGAGGCTCTACATAGTTTAAGTGTAAAGCTCCATTTGTTTCAGCTAATAACAGTATGATGATTCTAGCCTAAAATTAGAGACATTGGGAGTACATCTGAAACCTTATCAATATGCTTTCACTTACAGGGTTCAGAAAGAGGTAGATTTATCTCCCATTCCTGACATGCAATGTTCTTTTCATTTCTCTTCCCCTGGGAATCTCCAGGGTCAGACCCCACTATATTTGTCCAATGACATATGCCTTACTTGGCAATACAGCATTGCATCGTGATGTAAATGAGCAAGCGTACGTTTCTATTACAGGCATATCCATGAGGCAAATTTAGTAATGTTTTACAGTTTATGAAGAACCTGAAGTAGTAGAAACTGTGGAAAGTTGAGTCAAGAAAGTTGAGTCCACTCACTGAGGATCCCTTGTACTCTGATAACATCACTTTTCTCCACCTAATATCTCTTAGAAGATACTTAAGAGCCATGGGAGAACATAAACAGACAGTAGAGAAAGATTTGAGCCTAAATATTGTGTTCTGAGGATTTTCTCCAACTTCCTATGTGCTTCCCATCAGGACCATGACTCTATCTCCATGATATAAGCCTGCACATGAGATTTTGCTACATGTGATTAAATAACACGATATATTAGAGAAAATTTGACTGAATATCAGATTTTTTAAAAAAATTATTTATTTTATATATGTACACTGTAGCTGTCTTCAGACATATCAAAAGAGGGCATTAGATTCCATTACAGATGGTTGTAAGCCACCATGTGGTTGCTGAAAATTGAACTCAGGACCTCTGGAAGAACTCAGAACCACTGAGCCATCTCTCCAGCCCCCAAGTTTCAGTTTTGTTTTCTTTCTTTCTTTTTTTTGTTTTTGTTTTTGTTTTTGTTTTTTTTTGTTTTTTTTGGTTTTTTTGGTTTTTCGAGACAGGGTTTCTCTGTGTAGCCCTGGCTGTCCTGGAACTCACACCACTCTGTAGACCATACTGTCCTCGAACTCAGAAATCCGCCTGCCTCTACCTCCCAAGTGCTGGGATTAAAGGCATGCACCACTACCGCCCAGCTAGAACAACTTCACTGTAAAAATTCTACTAACCTCTGAATACAACAAAGTGCTCAGTAGCAGAAAACTCGATGCCTATGTTCCCTTCTTAGTAATTTAAACTATCATACCTTTTGGGTTGTTGACTCCCTACTTTTTCCCTATATGATCATGGCCCTGCTGTATTGCCAAGTAAGGCATATGTCATTGGGTAAAGGTAGTGGAATCTTACTCTGGAGATTCCAGGTAGAAGAAGTCTACTCTCTCAGAGATGAAGGGGAAAGGGAAAGAGGCATGGGGGAGGGATTGTGGGAGGGGATGACTGGGAGGGAGCAATGATCAGGATGTAAAGTCAATAAAAAACAAACAAACAAACAAAATGATTGAAAAGCTTTATGTTACAAATGTAGAAAACAAAGAATAGATAAGTTAATAATTTTTTGTTTTTGTTTTTGTTTTTTCTGGAAAAAGCTGGGAGATCTAGAATTTCAGTATGTTAAATGCTTGCTCCCTTGTGTTCTTCCTGGACTCCTCTATTGTGCAGCTGTTCTTTGTAAACAACCTGCATTTTATCAAATATGTTGAGCTTGTGAGTTGGTAAAACCTGATAAAGCTCCCCAACGACTCTTGACTTTACCTGGCTCTCTTTAATTAGATTGTACAGAACAATATTGGCTAACGTCATTCCTCCTGAGTTGCAATTAACTTAATCCAAAGTATCCTTCAGCCTTTAGTGGGCTTTTGATCTGGGAGTGTTGTTTTGTTCAGGCTACCTCAAGCTCATTGATCTGATAGGTCCTGAGTAACACTGATAATGGAGGTCATTCTCTTCAATTAATTTTAGCTACTTTTGGCTTTTGATGAAGTGGATAAAAATGGAGACTCATCTGTATTGTATCTTTCTTTAATCAATGACTTTATGAAGGCATTATTTTAGATAAATTAGCTTTCAATAAAGATATTTTGTGTAAATGCTCTCGAAAATATAATTTTCAAAATTCTTTCTTGTGTCCTTTTACTATGAAGATATGCATATTGAAAATATGAATGTTAGGAGCAGCATTTAGGGCAGGATTATTTTAACTCAGCCTTCGATGATTAATGAGCTGAGGGATTCTCCACTGCAGGGGAACTTAGAATATATTTCACTGTGCACACCCTTCACACACTTTTCAAAACTTCTGTCCTGTGGTGTAACAACCAAATCTCTCTGCACACGCTATTCCTCCTCGATGTGTTAGAATGCGGAGTCGCGCCAGAACATACCACACACTAGGCCCAAACAGTTCCACGTGTAAGAGGTTTAATTGACAAGGAGAGAGGGGACAGTAGCGCGGAAAGAGAGGACTGGGAGAGAGAGAGAGATGAAGGAATGTTCTCCATATATATATATGGGTTCTGACCTAGTGGCTGCAGGTAAAGGTGGGAGGTAAGCCCAATGGATTCTGGGAATATGGTGGCTGTTGCCCTGGCAACAGGTCTGTGGACCCGCCCATGCATCACAACAGGCTTTGAATGCTCTGATGCTAACACTCGTCATGTAATGTATATAATTGTCCCAAGTTTAGAATTACTAGCTTAACATATACAGGAGTTCTTCAGATAGCTGTTATTCTAAGTTTAAATGCATGTAATTAGGAAAAGTCTTTATAAAATTTTCTATAACACCTGTGTAAGAATAAATAAGGTGACACCTTATGCTGAAGACACTGATCTGCATTACACTTTTGACTGAAAGAAAGGAATATCAAATCTCCTTTAAAAAGTTTAGAAAAACCAACTTTGCATGTCAAGTTTTCAGAATGTGTTAGGAGACATGCTAGACTGTCACATATGTTA
Organism: Montemys delectorum; assembly: GCA_019843815.1. Lineage (NCBI taxonomy): Eukaryota > Metazoa > Chordata > Mammalia > Rodentia > Muridae > Montemys > Montemys delectorum. The sequence goes on from JADRCD010226644.1 coordinate 12,151, forward strand.
CCCAATTAATTTCCATAAACACTGTAAGATTTATGAATTTTTGCTTCACTTCATGTCTGAGAAAACCAGCACACTAGTGTTACAACTTGAATTTTAATGCACATCTGGGTCATGCCAAAACTCTGTGTTTTACCTTCCAACATGAAGGAGGTGTATGAGAAAATATGTTAATGCAA
>JADRCD010226646.1:0-10708 GCA_019843815.1 Montemys delectorum
TCCATAAAGAGACAGCTCCATGGTTAAGAGTCCTTGCTTTCCAGAGGACCTGGGTTGGTTCTCAGAACACATCCTGGACAGCTCATCAACTCCTGTAACTCTAGTTCCAGGGGAGTCCCATGTCCTCTTCTGGCCTCTATGGGTACTGCACAAACAAGGCACACACACTCAGCCAATATACAATACACATAAGATAAATACATGTTTTATTATTATTGCGTATATGTGTGCATGCTATGGCCCAAGTATGGAGTGAAGTTGGTCCTCTCCTTCAATCTGGCTGCCAGGATTGTGTGGTGTGTCCCTTTATATACTGAGCTATATTTAAAGTCCCTTTTGCTTTCTAGGTGGTCCCCCACACCAGTGCCTTAGGGCAGGCTTTCTAGGGATTGAGAGTAGAGAACGTGGCTTAGCATGAGCAGGTGATACTGAGGCATTCTGAGCAGAGGCCACTCGATGCATGCTTGAGTCCTAAACACTGTGATACTTGGATGCATGTCACTGTCTATATGCCCATGAACTATTATGGCTCCTCATCTGACTCCAGTCCAGCTTCAAGCATCTGACCTAGCACACAGCACATCACACAGCAGGTGAGGGTTAGGTTTAGGGTTAGGGTTAGGGTTTCCTAAGGTCCCTGCTCACCACGGTTGTCTTTGAAGCGGTTAGGAGAGTCTGTAACACCAGCCACCGCCCATCCCCTTCCACACACACACTTTTGACACTACAAGGGTTGCAGCTTTGGAATCAAAGCCAGTAGCAACAGCCTCATTTCAAAAGAGCGTGTGGCTAGCTGCAAGGATGTTTTATGTAAGAAAGAGGAAAAAATAGCTCCCCCTCCTGGGGCCCAGGCCACAGGACGGTTCTGGTGTCAGTTATTACCCAGATGTTCCCAACCTACATCTAAGCACGCGGCTCCATCACGGGACGCTAATGGATTTTCTATTAAATATCAGCGACTTAAGGAGCAAAAACTGGGGCAGGTAAAGTACAGGTGGGAACCTGCAGGGTCGGGGATGGTTATAAACTAGCGGGGGTTCCACACGGGTCATCTTTTATTGGGATCTACCCACTTTGGGGGAGTTTCTGGTAAGTCCCAACTAGAATTCACCACTTCACATACCCCCACCCCAGGCTAAAAAAAGATTTCATCAGAGCGTCCCTCAATGCCTGGCTGAGTCCATCTTTGCCAGTTCTGCCTCCTGGGCAGGCCTGTATGTCCACGCTGCCTTACTGGGGGGGGAATCTAAGCACACTGTCTTTAAGTTCTTCAGGAGTTAGATGGAACAAGCCTTCAGCTTGCATCATCCCAGCAAAACCACCTGGGATGACAGCAAACATGGCTGTTTCTTTCTCCCCTTCCTCTTCCTCCTCCTTGATCTCCCCCCCCCGCCCCCACATTTTAATGTTAAGGGGAGGCGAATGAATGTCACAGCATGCAAGTGGGGGGTCAAAGGATGCTCTACAGCAATCTCTCCTTCTGCTCCTCCACTGCCCCTTTCAACTCTGAAGCTTCACATTGAAGTGGGGGAGAGGATCTTACATGGTCCTCAGCCATCTTGGAAGACTGTCTGGACCACTATAGAGAACTTTGTGTGGTTGGATAGTAAACTTTTTTAGTTTTGCTTCTGAGAACCCCCAAATCCTAATGGTCATTCCCCACACCACCACACACACACACCTACCCAGGGCCAGGATTAAGGAGTTTCCCTTCTGTGGAGGACAAGTTTAGGAGTTTAAATATCCTTATCAAGAAGTAGAAGCCAAATTCCCAGGCTTAGCATCCTGGTATGGAGTGTCGAGGTTCCAAAGAATTCTCTGGTCACACACAAGCTCATCCTTTGATCTGCTGGAGCCTGAGCCAGATGAGGGACAGCTGTCTGTCTGTCTGTCTGTCTGTCTATGCCTATCATCTACTTATCCACCTATCATCTATATACTCCTGTATCATCTATTGATCTATCTACCTGTCAATCATCTATCACCTGTTTATATCTATCTACGGACTTGCCAATCATCTGGCTATCTATTTATCTGCCTGCTATCTACCTACTTACCTGTCTCTATATCATCTATCAAACATCTATTAACTTATAGATCATCTGTTTATCATCAATCAATGAATCAATCACCTATGAATCATCTCTTTTGGAGGCAGGGTCTCGCTACGTAGCCCATGTTGGCTAGGAACTTGCTTTGTAAATCTTCCTTAAGAACTTTGCTTACCGAACACGGGGTCGGGGGGGGGGGTGCGGGGAGGGGAACGGCACAGAGGCAGGCAGATCTCTGAGTTCAAGGTCAGCCTGGTCTACAGATTGAGTTCCAGGACAGCCAGGGCTACACAGAGAAACCCTGTCTTGAACAACAAGAACCAAACAACAAAACAATCAGACAAACAAACAACAAAAACTTTTCTCAGCTGTGGCCCAGGGTTGAGGCCAGCCCCTTCCTCCTGGGCGCCTTACCTGGCAGCTGAACTCCTGGGCCTTGCGCCTGCGCTCTCTGTGCACAGCGTCTGGTCTGGGACCACCAGCTAAACGCAGCAGTTCACGGCCCAGCGGGAGGCTGCGGCCAAATCGCGGGGTTAGCCAGGCTGCTGTCAAGGCTATGGGGCCACCCTTGGGGCCCGGGAGCACACCGAGGCTGGGTGGCACTCGAGGGCAGCGCCGTGCCAAGCGCACGATGCGCTCTCGGCTCAGGCCACCCACAGCCAGCCCCTCCACTTCCAGAATCTGATCCCCCGGCCGCAACCCCCCGGCGTGCGCGCTGCTTCCTTCAGCCACCTCTATCACGAAACAGGGGCCAGAACCGCTCAGCTGGAAGCCGAAGTCCTCAGGCCAGCCTTGGTTGGTAGCTGGCATTGCTGCTGTGGCGGTTCTGCTGGAGAGAGAGGAGAGGGACAGAAGCTGATATGGCTCTGTCTGTGGAGGTCTTTCTAGGCCTGAGTCCCTCTGCGGGTTTGCTGGACACAAACAGGTGTCATATCCCACGGAAGCATCGTATGCTGGAGACACACGTGCGGCTTTTAGGAAGAGGGGAGAGGTCAGCTGGGGAACTACCTCAGTGCTCCAGGGGATAGACGGGGGGTGGGGGGGGGGTGGGGAGACGGGGGGGGGCAGGATGGGGTAGGGTGGGCGTGGTCTTGGACAACATCACCAGTCTGGACTGTATAGAGAGAAATTCTCCCCCTTTGTTAAGAAAGACAAATGGTATTTATTTGAAGTTTTAATTTGGGTTTCTTGGTTCGTTTTGTTTTGGGGTGCGGTTTGCTGAAAGCAGGGTCTACCTCTGAGTCAATGTCCCATCTCCTCATTGGGGGATGGTGACCAAGTGATCTGTCTCCGAGCTTTATCTCCAGCCCTCTTTCTTTCTGTTTCGAGGCAGAGGCTCATTAAGTTGCCCAGGCTGACCTAGAACTAACTCAATCATCTAGACAGGCCGTGGACTTGTGATTCTCCTGCTTCTCGAGAAGCTACAATTACACTCATGCACCACCAGGCCAGGTTCTCTTTGTATTCTTTGGTGAATGAGGTCACACTTTGGGCCACAGCCTGCTTTATCATCTGGCTTCCATGAAACATCCATTTTCCAAGGTTCCTTCTTTTTAAACTCGTTTCCATCTGCCAAAACCTCTCTCAGTTCCAAATGAACCATACATATGCTTTGGATAGAAACCTTAGTGCTGGAAGCAGGAGGGGCGGTCCCAAGAGGAGGGGCGGTCCCAGTGACCAATCATAACCCATGAGGAGGCTCTGTGCGTCTCCCCAGAGCCAGGGTAAGCTGATGGGGCTGCCTGTCATTTCAGCTACTAGTCAGGCTGGGGCAGCAGGATCCCCAGTTCAAAGCCAGCCTTGATAATTTAGAGTTTGTCCCAAAATAAAAATATTTTCACTTCATGGCAAACACACACAAAACATACATAAACTAAAAATTAAAAAAATATATAAAATGTTTAAATTTTAAATAAATGTCTTGTTAAGTTTCCCAGGCTGTTTTTTTTTTTTGTTTTGTTTTGTTTTGTTTTTGTTTGTTTGGGTTTTTTTTATTACATGTAAGTACACTGTAGCTGTCTTTAGACACACCAGAAGAGGGCATCAGATCACATTACAAATGGTTGTGAGCCACTATGTGGTTGCTGGGATTTGAACTCAGGACCTTAGGAAGAGCAGTCGGTGCCCTTACCCGCTGAGCCATCTCGCCAGCCCCTTTTTTTTTTTTTTATTATTTGTTTTTTTGTTGTTTATGTGTTTGTTTGTTCTGAGAAATGTCTTGGTTCTCTTCTATATATAAAGCAAGCTGGCCTTGAACTCGAAGCAATCCTCCGGCCTCTGCCTCCAGAGCACTGAGTTTACACGTGTGAGGCACTACAATGAACACTGCCCAGGCTGGTCCTGAACTAACTCTGTAGTCCCTCAGGCCTTGAGCTTTGGATCCTTTGGTGGCCGCTGACTTGAGGATTGGGGTTTTCCTTTGAACCAAAGCCCTTCTGCTACTCATTAGCAAGTGATGGCATGACTGATGGGGTTGGGGGAGGTATCTCTAGGATTCTGGCTCTACCTGGGCTCAGGGGAGGAGACCTGCCTATAGGAGTCACCTTAGAGACTCACTCTCCAGGGAAGCAGCCCTCACAAGGAGGCCCAAGGAATCACTGCTTAGAACCTGGAGTGTTAGCAAGGGAGAAGGATCAAGCTTTCTAATAGCTTGGTGAATTAGGAGGAAATGTCCTCTAGGTGATAGGAAGTGAGATGTCCTGTGTCACTTGTCACCAATGAACACCTTGAGAATTCTTTACAACAGACAGGGTAAAAACTATTGCAGCCTGGGGCTGGCAGGGGTGTCACTGTCCATCCTTAGCCTACGGGTAAAGGACCCCTAATCCATCTCTGCTCAAGGCTGGTGTGACCATCAGGGACATTTCCTCTGTCACTTATCAGAACATTGAGCTCCTGTGGGGCATTGGGAACAGGTAGGGGGTGACATAACCTCATCTGAAGAGTAATCTGAAGTCAGTTCATGTGCCACGATAACTGCCTGGGGTCTCAGCTCAGTTAGAGTGCCCATAAAGCATGCATGAGACCTTGGCTCCATCCCCAGTACCTAATAAATCAGGCATAGTGGCACATAGCTACAATCCTAGCATGTGGGAGGTGGAGGCAGGAGGATCAGAAGTTTAAGGCCAGCCTGGACTATGTTGTGACTTCAAAGCTAGCCTGGGTTGACATGAGATCCTATTTCAAATAAAATATAAATACATATCTGTGATAATGAAGCTCAGCTGACAGCATTTTTGCCTAGCATCCACAAGGCCTGGGTTCTAGCCCCAGCACCAAGTCAGACCTGGTGGCACAGGCGCATCATTCCAGGGTGGAAGCAGGAGGACCAGCAGTTAAGATCATCCTTGGCTACATAACAAGTTTCAAGCTAGCCTGGGTTACATGAGACCCAGTCAGAGGTGGAGGGCCAAAGAAACAGAGAAAATCTTGCCTGAATCACTTCCTGTCTAATTTTAGCTCAGAATGTAGGAACAGGCAGAAGCCCCGGCAACCATTTACATTCCTCCACCACAGGCAGCAGGAGGTTTTCTACACAGCCCCAGACTCAGAAAGTGGCACCTGCACCTTAAGACATGACAAGCAAATCCTAACCCAAGGACAGCCCTGTGGGAAATAGCGGAGCCGACCGACCCCCTGTCCCCAAGACTCTGTCCACAGTAATTCCTCCTCCTTCTGTCCACCTCTGTTTCAATAGTGAGGGACTTCGAATCTGGGTAGGTGGTACACGTTTATAATCCTGGCCCTTAGGAGGCTGAGGAAGGAAGATCATGAGTTCAAAGCCTGCCTGGGCTATAGGTGAGCTTGTGGTGGTTTGAGTATGCTCGGCCCAGGGAGTGGCACTATTAGGAAGTGTGGCCTTGTTGGAGTGGGTGTGGCCTTGTTGGAGTGGGTGTGGCCCAGTATCACTCACTATTGCTATTGGGCTTTGAGAGCTTCTTCCTAGATGCCTAAGGATGCTAGTCTCCTTCTGGATGCTAGTCTCCTTCTGGATGCCTTCAGAAGAAGATGGAGAACTCTCAGCTCCTCCAGTGCCATGCCTGCCTGGACCCTGCCATGCTTCCCTCCATGATGATAATGGACTGAACCTCTGAACCTGTAAGCCAGCCCCAATTAAATGTAGTCGTTTATAAGAATTGCTTTGGTCGTGGTGTCTGTTCACAGCAGTAAAGCCTGACTAAGACGGAGCCCATCTCGGAAAAACAAAGCGCTAACTGGGAACCGAGTTTAGAACTAGAGTTCCCAATCTTCTTCCAAACACACTTATTCTGAGCAGCTCACCTATGCTGGGTAGTAGGGCTACCTGGACCCTCCCCCTTACCAGGATCAAGAAGCCGGTCAACTGGTGAGATATCACAGCTGGTAAAGACACTTGCTATTAAGCCTGAGGACTGGAGTTCCATCTCTGGAAACCACATGGTAGAAAAAGAGAACCAGTTCCTCCGTGCTGTCCTCTGACCTCCCCACATGTGCAGTACCAATCTCCCCCGTCCTCGCCCTCCCCTCTGCCCACCCTCCAGACCAACAACACAAAGTAAGTAGGCTGTTAGCCGGTGCCCGGGACTTCTGAACTGTGTCAGATTTTCTGCTGTGTCTCCGTTCCCTAAAAACCAGCTGAACTGCCCTCTCATTCTTGTCCCTGCTGCTTATCCCCCAACCCCTACACTTACCTGCCCCAGAGCACAGGATTCCCAAAGGCTGATTGGTTTATCTCACAAATTAAAGTTACATCGGGGGCTCCCAACGTAGATTACTGGGTGCCATCCCTATTCCCCACATTTGCCCACTCACTTGCCACTCTGAAGACTCTGGCGGTCAGAGGACAAGGCCCAGCATTTGTAGAGCATCTAGGGACACCAGCTTTCTGTCGGTCGGCTTTGTGTTGCTCACTCGCTTGGGGCCTTGGCATCTGTTACTGATGCGCCTGAGGGGACAGCTGGAGTTTCGAAGGCAAAGTGATCCTCTGGGTAACCTGAGAAGCTCCTGTTACCAGGTAGACCAGCAGGACGGCTGGACAGCTTGGCCTAGACCCAGGCTATACAGAGGGACAGGCAGTGGTCATCAGGCAGACACAGAAACTCGCTGGGGTAATGTAACCATGGGCCTGGAAGGCAGGTAAGGTTCGAGCACAGACATCAGTTCAATGAGACCATTGATGGTAGATGGTATGACCTGGTGGGACATGAGATCCAGTCTCCACAGAAAATATCATAGCAAGATCCCCACAGGCTACTGTTATTAGCAACAGAAAGACCCAAACCAGAGAAAATAACTGGGAGTCTGGGATGCAGCTCAGTAGGTACAGTAATCCCCTAGAAAAAGACCCAAACTTGGGGCTGGTGAGATGGCTCGGTGGATATAGGTAACAGCTGCCAAATCTGAAGATTTGAGTTTGAACTCCAGTCACATAGGGAAGAAAATCAAAGCATGCAGGTTGTCCTCTGATGTCCACTCATGAACCTTGGCATATCCAAACACACATACACACTAAATAAATACATAAATAAATACATAAATAAATAAAATGTAAAAAGGGAAGCCAACTCAGATGTGTCTGCATTGGGGTGCTGACCTATGTGATTTTGGAAATCAACGGAATCTTTGTAACTAAAGGCAGAATGAAGTATACACACCCACATGCCACTTGAACTCTGGTTGTTGGAGATATTTCCTACCAGGGTATCGGGTAATGATTCTGAAATTATATTGTACACACACACTGGATTGAACAGTTCAGTAAGCGAACTGAGCCCAAATAAATCTTTCTTCCATGATGGTCAGTGCTAATTGTCAACTTGACACTATTTAGAATCCTGTAGGGGAAAGGTCTCCGGGCATGCCCGTGGGGATTACCTTGATTGATTCGCAGCAGTTCTAAGACTAGCCCACAGTGGGTGGCCCAATTCCCTGCTTGGTATGGAGAGCTGTGTAAGTGGAGAAAAGGAGCCGAACAGGCACGTGCTTTCATGGCTTTCTTCCTGAAGAGAAATCTCTGCTTCCAGATTCTAAATGTGATGTGACCAGCTGGCTGCATCTCCTGCTGCCTTGACATCCTCACCATGATGTGCTGTACCTTGAACCATGAGGTAAAACAAACCTGTTCTCCCTTAAGCTGCTTTAGTCAGAATATTTCATCACTGCCATAGAAAAAGAAACCAGACACCTTCCTTCAGTTGTTCTTGCCAGGCGTTTTGGATGCAACAATAAAATCCAACCAGACTACCTGTGGAGGAGGTAGAGGACATGACCATAACTGGCAGTGACGTTCTGCTTGCATGTATGCCTGCAGCCAGAAGAGGGCACTGGATCTTATTATAGATGGTTATGAGCCACCATGTGGTTGCTGGGAATTGAACTCAGAGCCTCTGGAAGAGGAGCCAGTGCGCTTATCTGCTGAGCCATCTGTACTGATTAGTTTTGTGGGTCAACTTGACACAGGCTGGAGTTATCACAGAGAAAGGAGCTTCAGTTGGGGAAATGCCTCCATGAGATCCAGCTGTGGGGGATTTTCTCAATTGGTGATCAATCGGGGAGGGCCCCTTGTGGGTGGTGCCATCCCTGGGCTGGTAGTCTTGGGTCTCTATAAGAGAGCAGGCTGAGCAAACCAGGGGAAAGCAAGCCAGTAAGGAACATCCCTCCATGGCCTCTGCATCATCTCCTGCTTCCTGACCTGCTTGAGTTCCAGTCCTGACTTCCTTTGGTGATGAACAGCTACATGGAAGTGTAAGCTGAATAAACCCTTTCCTCCCCAACTTGCTTCTTGGTCATGATGTTTTGTGCAGGAATGGAAACCCTAACTAAGACACCATCTCTCCAGCCCTGGACAGTGACTTTCAAGCAGAGAGTACAATACAAAGATGGAGCAGAGGAAATTGTGTGGAGAAACCTGACAAATAACACCCCAGGCTGTTACCAAAGTCAACAACAATGGCAAACCACTACTTATATAGCACCTCCTCTTGAATTGATTCTATGACAGTGACATTTTGCTACTTCTCCCCAAGCCCATAGCTATACCTGGGAAAACAGCAGGGATCTGCAGATTGAATTTCCATCCAATGTCTCTTAGTTCTTGATTCTTTAACGCTCAAAATATTTATTTATTTGTGCGTGCGTGTGTGTGTGTGTGTGTGTGTGTGTGTGTGTGTGTAGGCTTATATTTTTCAAAGTCTACTTTAATAAGTGTACTTAAATGCTTTAACCTCCCTTCTAGTCCACCATCCACCAGACGCAGTGGAAAGGAAAGGTTAATAGGGGAAAGGAGGATGTGGACCTGTTTAGAAATAATTCTTTGGAGCTAATCCAATCTGCGTTGTCAGGATATCAGCAGTTCAATTCACATGCACCAGCAGTGGTAGCCTGATCCATTCACAAGCACCATTCATGAATCAGCAATGGCAGTTCAATCCAGAAGAAACTGCAAGGCTCTGCTAATCGGTCTGAGTTTGTGGAAGTGTCAGGAAGCTGCTGTGGAGCACCACCAGAAGTTCTTTGGTGTGTTTCTCTCTATGCAGTCCCTGCAAACAATGATCAGCAAAGAGTGGCAAGGCAAACCAATGCCACACAGCATCACCCACTGTCTGTGGGGTTACATTTATACCCTTTCCAAACACTCTCAAGCTCTAACAAAAAATTACATGCCCTCTTTCCAGGAAGCTTCCAGAAAAACACCACATGTCTGTTCTGCAAAAACATCCTTTCATTAGACAGTTTCCAGAGAAACATCACATGACTCAACCGAGTCTCCAAAGAAACCAGAAATTTTCACTTCCTTTGTGTGTGTGCGTGCTGTGTGTGTGGTGTGTGTGTATGTGTGTGTGGTGTATGTGTGGTGTGTGTGTGTATATGTATGTGTGGTGTGTGTATGTGTGTATGTGTGTGTACTGTGTCTGTGTATGTGTGCATGGTATGTGTTTGTATGTGGGTTTTGTGTGTGTGTATGTGGTGTGTGTGTATGTGTACGTGTGTGGTATGTGTGTATATGTGTGGTATGTGTGTGTGTGTGTGTGTGTGTGTGTGTGTGTGTTTGAAACATGGTCTTATTGAGTTTCTCAGATCTTTCTGTCTCAGCCTCCTCAGCTCTAGGATATGTAGTGTATGCTATAATGCCCAGGTAGTATTGAAAAGTACACAGATCATCCAGTGTAAGGAGAGCCTGAGACAGGCCCCGGATAAAAGGATCCTAAGAAACTGGAGAGATGGCTCAGTGGTTAAGAGCACTGACTGTTCTTCCAGAGGTCCTGAGTTCAATTCCCAGCAATCACATGGCGACTCACAACCATCTGTGATGGGATCCGATGCCCTCTTCTGCTTTGTTTGAAGACAGCTACAATGTACTTATGGACATGAAATAAATAACTCTTAAAAAAAGGGGGGGGCCTTAAGGAGCTGGGATACCTTGGAGGGGACCTTGGAAAGGTGGTGAGGGTTATCTAAGAAACTCTCTGTGAGCTTTCCAACCCGTGACAAAAGGCCTTAGAGAAACAACTTAGAAGGAAGAGGAGGCATTTTGGCTCACAGTCAGAGAGGCTTCAGCCTGTGCTCCACTGGCCCCATTTTTTGTAGCATGTGGAAACAACACAGCAGGAGAGGCAGATGAGAGACTGTAATCTAGAACTGCAGGCCAAAAAAATCTCTTCCTAGCCCAAGTTGCTTTG
>JADRCD010226649.1:0-10638 GCA_019843815.1 Montemys delectorum
CCCAACCCCCAGGTCTTTTGAGACAGGGTCTCACTAAATAGGTATGGCTGGCCTGGAACTTATAGAGATCTGCCTGCCTCTGCCTCCCAAGTGTTTGGAATAAAAGTGTGTGCTATGAAACCTGGCTTCCCTGTCTGTTGATTCTCTTAGTCTGTCTTGAGATAAGGTCTTCTTTGCATCAGGCCTGCCTTGGATTCCAGATCTCCTTGTCTCCACTCCCAAACGCCGGCTTTATAGGCTCTCAGCTACCACACCTGTATCTGTTTGCACATCTCTGAGACAGTGAGGTGGTCTCAGTGGCCAATATGCAGAGAAGTCAGACTGCTCCGGGCATGTGTTGAGCACTCACAGGCTGGCTGTGTTCCCGGCCTGCCCTTTAGTTTTTCTGTGGCTCTACCTTTCTTGAATGGTCAGTCTTGGGGCTCCTCCCGTGGCAGTGGATCAAGGTCTGTGGCATGGCATTCTCTCCTATCAGGGCCTTGCTGGGTGGACGGATCGTTCTGCCTTTTCTCTCTTACTATCTCTGATTCTGAACAGCCTTTGTTTGCTTCTTGGGTTTTTATTGAGACAAGTCTTAGAGTTGCAATTACTGAAACAAAGTATATGGCTAACTTCGGAAACCAGTGATATATACTGCTGGCTTGTATTCAGGAAAGGTTCTATCAATATGGAGTCCGATTAGTCTAAGGGAGCCCAGATTTTCCTAGGTCTGCACCCACACTTCTCTGAATACTCCTTTGATCATTGCTGCTGGGACCAAAACCAGCTTTTGGTTTTCCCTTACTTTCTACAAGCTTAATCAAATGCATTCCTTTAATTGTCTGTCTTTCTACTGGGTTTAAAAAAAATCGCATTTATTTACATGAGTGTATTTGTGTCTTTGCAGTTAGGGTCCTTGTTTTTAATCTATATTTGGTTTTAATTAAAATGAAATAAGTATCCGTGTGTGTGTGTGTGTGTGTGTGTGTGTGTGTGTGTGGTGCTAGGGGTTGAACCTATATGCCAGGCAGGTTCCGTCCTACCGAGTTACCCCCACCTCATTGCTCTGGCCAGGGTGTCTGTGTCTGCGACTGTGGTCAATGCCAGTGCAGGGTGCTGGCAGAGGTGGATGTCTCAGATTTTTTTTGTCGTCCAGGCTCCCTGCATGGGAACCTGCTTAGACAGGGATATCGTTGAATTCCAGGATGGCCTCTCAGGCACAGGCTTAGATTATTAGCCTGCAGTCAACACTTCATCTCACAGACTTTAACGGTTTCTTCATCTCTCAAATGGAGATGCCAAAGGTGCTTCAAAACATCTCATGGCTGCACGTGGTGGTGAAGGCCAGGTCTGTAATCCTGGCACCCCAAGGTCAGCCTTGGCTGCATGATAAATTTTGAGGCTAGCCCAGGCTGCATAAGACCCTGTCTTAAGAAAGGGAGGGAGAATATATTTCTACTTAATACACCATCTGTGTATTAAGGAAGTTTTTGTTAAACTGGCCTTGGTGGTGCACGCCTTTAATACCAGCACTTGGGAGGCAGAGGCAGGTAGACATCTATGAGTTCAAAGCCAGCCTGGTCTATAGAGTGAGTTCCAAGACAGCCAGGGATACACAGAGAAACCCTGTCTTGAAAAATCAACTAACTAAACAAAACAAAGCAAAACAACAACAACAAAAAAGAAGTTTGTGTTGAGAGCTTAGTCTGAGTGAGATATGTGCATAGGAACTGTTCCCTCTTTGCCCTCACTTGTCCTTCCTGTGGGCCAGATTATGTTCTTGAGCCCCCAGCAGCCATTCATTATTTGTTGAGGGATTTCTCTGGGAAGTATTTTTCATCATTGGGTCCCCCTTCACTGGGGCTCGTGTGTGTGCGAGGCACTAACAACCTACTGTAGATGTGGGGCTGTGGCAGACAGAGGCATTGACCATAGAGTGAGCCTGTAGGTATTATCCTAACTCACTTTCTTATAATTGGGACTGAGAGAATGTCACTCTTCTTGGGAAAGACCTGCTGGCAACCTTAGTGGTTAAAACAAGAACCAATTCATGGGAAAGAGGAAGCACTCGCTGCATCAGCTAAGCAAATATGGAAGTGACTAGAATACTTGGCTTTTGTTCTGTTTGGGAGGGATTGTCATAAAAACTCAGCCACAGTGAAATGCTTTGTTAAATAGGACGGGGCTCTAGTTAAGAAGGCAGAATGCATATATGCTTAGCTTTGAGTGGAAATATTTTAAAGGTTTAATTTTTTTTTTAATAAAAAAAAAAAAAAAAAAAAAAAGATGGGATCCAGGGCTGGAGAGATGGCTCAGTGGTTAAGAGCACTGACTGCTCTTCCAAAGGTCCTGAGTTCAAATTCCAGCAACCACATGGTAGCTCACGACCATCCATGATGAGATCTGATGCCCTCTTCTGGTGTGTCTGAAGACGGCTACGGTGTACGTAGATATAATAACAAATAAATCTTTAATTTAAAAAGAAAAAAAAAAAAGGTGGGATCCAGCTATATAGTCCTGAAAGGCTTACAACTAACTCACTGTGTAGACCAGGCCTCAAACTCAGAGATTCACCTGCTTATGTACCACCACATCAACCTAAAATGTTTAAATTAAAAAACAAAAACCAGTTTGTTTAAGTAAAGTCTTACTGAGTTGCCTAGGCTGACCTTTGAACTCCTGGGCCCGAGCAGTTCTGACTCAGCCTCCCCAGGACCTGGAACCCCAGGCACTTGATTCTGTGCTAGTCACTAAGATTAAAACACGCTTAATAAGAGTCCTTGGAACAGTAGGTACAGTTGTGAGCTATCAGGTGGGTGCTGAAAACTGAACCCAGATACTCTGAAAGAGCATCTAGTGATCTTAATCTCTGAGCTATGTCTCCAGCCACCCCACCTACCTTTTTCTTTTTTTTACATTTTCTATTTGGAACTTTTAGAAACAGAAGGGGAAATAAAACAGTCAAATAAAAAAGCCCTACTTACTAAGGTGGACTGTTCTAGGCCTGTGTGATGAGGATGTGTGGAGCAGACCTAGGCCATTCCAACCAAGCCTTCCTTTCTTTCAGTGACTGGTCCTGGAGGAGGGCTCACAAGTCCTGCGCCTGTCCAGTCAGAATGGAGAGAGAAATAGGTCTTTGGCTGGCCTGTCAGAGAAAGGGTGCCAAGTACCTGGCCATAACCTTAGTATTGCCAGGTGCCACCTTGGCCCAAAGGGTAGGACAGAGTGATAAATTCTTTGCATAATCAAAAGTCATAGTAACTCCTGAACTTTTCAAATCTATGAGTCACGGTGCTGCCTCTCCCCTTCCCAAGCTATTTTCAGTTGGGTCTCTGCCACTTGGAACCCAGACTCCTAAGTACTGTAGTTATTTTTGTGGGTCCTAGAATCTGCACTCTAAAATGTCTCCAGGGATGGTTTCTATGAGTCAGATGTTGGAGAAACACTTCGATAGACTTTTTGAGTGGTTCTTAGACTCAAGTGAGCAGCAGACTTGCCTAAGGAACTTGTTAAAAATACAGAGGCTCTGTTCCAAATTGCAGAAAACTCCTGGTTTCAGGCCGAGTAGCTGACTTCTCAGCAGGGTTCCCAGTGACTAGGTGGATTCCCCAGAGTGTGAGAACCCTTCTCATAAATGTGAACTGACAAGCGTGCATCATCCCTAAGGTTTCATCAGATAGAGAGGCCAGGGGACTTTGACTCCAGAGCAGCGGTTCCCAACCTTCCTGATGCTGTGACCTTTAATACAGTTCCTCATGTGGTGACGTCCAGCCGTAAGATTATTTCATTGCTACTTCATAGTTGTACTTTTGCTTCTGTTATGAATCATAATATAAATATCTGATATGTGACCCCTGTAAAAGGGTTGTTCGACAAACCCCCCCCCCCCCAAGGGATCTCAACCTACAGGTTGAAAACCTGTTTAGAAAAAAATTGTTTCTCTCCTGCCTGTTAGTCGATCTGAGCACAGGGTGCTGCATATAGACATGGCACCTAGACTGCATGTGTTTTGGATGACTGCTTAGGTGAGCTCACTAACTCTTTAAACAATATGTAACCACTTTAAGCAAGGCCTTAAGCAAGGCTCTCTCTTTTGTAGAGAGCAGGGTATGCTTTGTAACAAAATACGCTGTAGATTCCAGGCAGAAAGGGAGTGCTTCCCCTAGCTGTGTGGGTGTGTACCCTCGTTCTTATTTGGAGGTGAAGGAGAGGCAACAGGCCTTTCTCTTGTGTGAAAGAGAGTCTTTTGAGTTGATTCATCCGGCCAGAAAATCCCTTTTCAAACACTCTCATGTAGCAGCTTTGCTTTTGAGGCCCCTGAGGGTGGGGCTCTGAAGGCTGGCTGACCCATCCCCTTGGCCCTGTTCCCCCCTCCCCCCCAGGCACGTGTGATTTTGTCATTGTCCTGAGGATTTGTGCCCTTGTGGAGTTTCTGCTGGTCAGCACTAGGAATTAGAGCACGGGTCAGGCAAGGTTATTCATATGTAAATTGATTATTTTTCCATTTTGTGGTCGCCCCCCCAATTTATTAAGTCTATACCTCTCTCTCTCTCTTATATATCAATTTAGAAGGTTGACATCTATAATAATCTTGGAGTGACTCTAGGCTATTTTTGTGGGGAAAATAGAGTACATATTTTATAAGGTGGTGCATTAAGGTGGAGGTCAGATATAACTGGAGCACTGTCAGTGTGGTTAATTACTTAAAAGTGGCCCAGCCTGGTGGCAACTACCTGTTTGCAGTCCCAACTTCTAGAGAAGCTAAGGAGAGGCAACTTGAGCCAGTGGCATGAGACCATACTAGGCAACATAGGGAAAGCCTGTCCACTCAAAGTAGCAGATGTTTTTACTACCTCATTAATAAATCAGGATGAAAAAGATCCATGTGAATGAATTGTGCATTTGTGAGTGTGTGTGTGATTGTGTGTGTGTGTGTGTGTGTGTGTGTTTTCCTTCTATATTCCTTTCTTTGATGATAAACTTTGGAAAATTCTGCTATCTGAAAAACATTCTCTTTAAGGTCGGGGCACTGACCATGTACTGCTTAGCAGTTGGTAATCACAGTGTGGGGTAAGATAGCCTACTTCTAAATCCAATTTTCATCATTTTGACAGAAAAATGGTGATTGATAGGTGAGTGCGGGAGTGAAGATGCTTAGGTGTTTATTAAAGGTGACTCCCCCGAACTGATTTGGGTGCCTTCCTTTTGGAGTCCTAGAGGTTTACACACCCCCGAGCCCTTGGCAAGATATGGGGAGTTGTTACTGTAGGGGACAGACACAAGGACATTACCAAGGATGCAGGGCGACTTCCGTTTGGACCAGTGTTAGGAAGGGGAACATGTGAAAACTGAGGGTGAGAATAGTCAGTCAGTATCCGTGCTGTTGAATTCATTGCAAGTTTCTGTGATCTCCTAGAGGCGAGCACACTCAGGCCTTGAGAGTGTTGGCTTAAAAATTCCAGTAGTTGTCAGAGTAGAAGGAGCTGGGGTTTTGAAGGTTACAGGAGTGCTGTGTGCTCTGGGACAGGGTGTATATGACCTCCCACACTTCCCTAAGCACACTCTGGATACTCAGTCCCGTTTAGGCTAATTTGTAAAGCTGTCTAGCTTTTTACGCTAGTCCAGAGTTACAATGTTGCCATCATCCCCAAAGCCGCCTTGTGCAGCCTCACCCTACCCTGACTCCCAGCATCCTGCCAAACTGCTTTTATCTGCTTTTCATCTTTCTATATTTACCGTCTCTGAAGAGCTCAAGCAGACTGGCCACAGTCATAGGGTGGCCAGTAGTTTGGAGCCCCAGGCTTCTGCCGTTTGGAATACTGTTTTGAGGTTCATCGTGTTACAGCACATAGCAGCACTTGACTTCTTTTCATTGCTAAGTAGTATTCTGTGGTATGGTTATACCACAGTCACTTACGACTGGCTGGTTGGTTGATCCGTATTGGTGCCAGGCAGGTGCGCTTATGAGTATGGCTGCGGATGCCATCATTTCAGAAAGGCCCCAAGTCAACAGATGCTTTCATTTCTACTCACAAATGCATCTGGTGACTGACCTTTCATGAACTCACCCCAATGTTTTTTTGTAGCCTTGCAGCAGTTGAGTGGAGAAGTCCAGGGCTTCTGCACCCCACTGGCACTTGCTGTTAGAGCAGCATGGTGGGTATGCAGCACCATTCTGCAGCCCTTTCAGCAGTGGCTAGAGGGGAAGGGTCCAGGGTCTCATAAAGCCCCAACCTGAAACTCGTGTGCCATCATACCCGTGTTCTGCAGTGCTGGGGACTGAACTCAGGGCCTTGTGCATGCTAAGCAAGCATTGAGTATGAGTCTCAGCTCCTGCCCCTGCCCCTGCCCCCCTGTTCTCTAATTGAATTGTAAAGTTTTTTTGTTTTGTTTTGTTTTGTTTGTTTTGTTTTGTTTTTGTTTGTTTTGTTTTTTCGAGACAGGGTTTCTCTGTGTAGCCCCGACTATCCTGGAACTCACTCTGTAGACCAGGCTGGCCTCAAACTCAGAAATCCGCCTGCCCCTGCCTCCCAAGTGCTGGGATTAAAGGCGTGCGCCACCACTACCCGGCTTGGTTGATTGATTTTTAAAGACAGGATCTTATGTATAACCCAGGCTGACCTAGAAATCACAGACTTCTGCCTCTGCCTCCCAGGTCCGAGGATTAAAGGGGTATACCACCATTCCTGGCAAGGCATTTTTAAAAGAAGTTTGGTTATTAGCCAGGTGTGGTGACCAGCCAGGGCTACGTAGAGAGACCCTGTCTCCAACTAACAAAAGGAAAAGAAGGACGGCATGTGGCCAGGACTGGCTTCTCATTATGAAATAGTTTGATCCTGAACTTGTGAGCCTGCTGCCTTCACCTTCAAGTACTGGGATCGTCGCAGCTGCCATCACACCTGGTTGTGAGTTTTTCTATGAGAGCCGGGCTGAGTTCGAGGCCAGCCTGGTCTACAGAGTGAGTTCCAGGACAGCCAGGGCTACACAGAGAAACCCTGTCTCAAAAAACCAAAACCAAAACCAAAAAACAAAAAACAAAAACAACAACAACAAAAAAAAAAAAAAAAAAGAAGAAGAAGAGTCCCTTATACAATACCAGTCATCAAATCTGTAACTTGCCGATATATAAATTATACATACATGGGCATTTGTTTTGTTTTGTTTTTAAGGACAAAAGTCTCACTTTATGGCCCAGGCTAGCTCCAGATAGATCCTCCTGCCTCAGCCTCCTGAGTGATGGGATTACTGAAAGGAAACAGGTACCCTAAGACTGAGTTCTCAGCACAAAGGAGATTTATTTACCCCAGAGGGACAGAGGTCAGGGAATAAGAGGCAAAGACAGAAGACAGAGAACAAGGGAGATGGAAGGGATATCTACCTTGGAGGGACAAAGGACTGCTTCTGTATAGAGAGGAATCTGATGTGGCCCATGGGAAAATGAGCCACATTTATAAAAGGAAAAGGAGAACCCCTGTGTTAGGATGAGGTGTTTAATTTTAACTGGGCTCGCTAATTAGGGGCGTAACCACAAGGGGGCTTTGGATTGATGGACTTCAGTACTTTGATAACAGGACCTTGGTAGTCGCCTCAGGAGAAGGAAGTGGCCACATAAGGGAATAGACCTTGATGGCCAGCTTTACGAATGTAATCTCATGGTTTAGCAAGGCAGAGGGAATGGGACAGAAGGGCGAGGCTTGCTAGAGCCATGTTTGCCATGCTCAGGCAGCTAGAGTCCCTTCCGTTACAGTCATGCACTATTGGCTACTTTTCCTTTCGTCTCCCTCATCCTTCCCCTCTCTCATCTTCTTCCCCCTCCCCGCCTCTCCCCTGTATAGCTTTGGCTGGCTTGGAACTTAATCTGTAGATTCTGCTGAGCTTAAACTCAAAAGTGCTGCGATTCTAGACATGTGCTACCACATTCTGCCTATCTTTATTTTCTTAACTTTATACTTCAAAGCTTAAAAGCTTTAACAGTCTATTTTATCAATTTTTTGTTCTTTTAAGCATATGGATGTTTTACCTGCAAGCGTGGTGTGTGCAGCACATGTGTGCCTGGTGCCTATAAAGGCCAGTAGAGGGCATTGGATCCTCTGGAGCTGGGGTTACACACAGTTGTGCACTGCTTTTGTGGGTGCTTGGAATCAAACCTGGGTCCTCTCGATGAACAAGTGCCTTTAACCGCTGAGCCAGCTCTCAAGCCTTCTAGTTTTATCAGTCTTTTTAAAAATTATGGTTTCAGCCAGGCAGTGGTGGCACACACTTTTAATCCCAGCAGAGGCAGGCAGAGCTCTGAGTTTGAGGCAAACTTGGTCTACAGAGCAAGTTCTAGACAGCCAGGGTTACACAGAGAAGCCCTGTTTCCAATTAAACAAAACAAAACAAAACAAAAACAAAAACAAAAGATCAAAACGAATTCTAACCCTCTTAAGAGGTAAGAGCTTAAAATATACAAATTTAAAATTTTTTTTGGTTTTTTGAGGAAGGGTTTCTCCGAGTATCTTGGCCATCCCAGGCTGGCCTCAGACAAGCAGAGACCCATCGCCTGCTCCTGTCTCCCAAGCGCTGGGACTGACCGTGCACCACCAATGCCTGGCTGTAATTGAATTCTTTATTCAGGGCTCTGCCGAAAGGATTGAGAAGGCATTGCTTCAGAGAGGCCTCAATGGCTCTCCCTGTCACTTATCTCTCTGCTGGGACATGTGTCTCTTGCCTTCAGAGAAGAGCTCGGCATTGTTGGGAGAGGGGATCTGTGCCCAGGAGCCAATGTGACTCCGTGTGGACAGGAGCAGCGGGGCGCTGTGCTCCATGAGGCCACCCTACACACCGGCCATGGCGTCCACAGGGAACCCCTTGTGAGGCCTCCCTACACACGGGTCCTGGCGTCCGCAGGGAACCCCTTTTACTTCTTTCCATTTCCAATTTGATTTCTATTAATTTAAAAATCCATGTAATTTAGCTGTTTCTTTTCCTCTTTCCAAATTGCTGACAACTACAGTGCTGCCTGGGAAGCACGGGTGACACTGACTAGCCTTACCTTGCCCTCCACATCAGACAGAAGTATTTATTCATCCCTCATCAGAGACGATGGTAACCAGAGGGCAGATGTGTATTTTTTTTAACCAGGTTGAAGAAATTTCCTTGTTTCTAACTTAAAGGATTTTTTTTTGGGGGGGGGGTACCTTTAAAAAAAATTGTCAACATTTTTTGTTTGTTTTTTTAAATTATGTGACCATGTGTGGCCATGTGCATGTGAATGAGGGTGCCCATGGAGGTCACAGTCTTCAGATCCCCTGGAGATGGAGTTACAAGCAGTTGTAAGCCGCATGGGTGCTGGGGACCAACTCAGGTTCTGTGAAAGAGCAGCAAGCACTCTTAATCTACTGAAACATCTCTCCAGCTCTCTGTGTGTGTGTCTCTGTGTGCATCTCTCTTTACATTTCAGTGTCTGTGTGTGCATATAGTAGTGGGTGAGGTATGCCATGTTTGTGTGTAGATTCCAGAAATGGAGCTCAGTTCACCAGGCTCAGGTAGCTGAGCCATCTTCACTGGTCTGGAGATGTGATTTTGCTTTTTAATGAATGGGTATTTTTCAAGTACCTTTCTGTATGTATTGAGTTGTGCAGTTCTATTTTTATTATAACTATATATTATTGATTTATAAATAAATTAAGCTGAAAAGATTCATCTGAAATCTTATTTAATGCAGTCACCTAAAATTATAAATGCTATTTATCTTTCTTTAATTGTATCCTGTAAATGCTGATATCAAGTGTTTTATTTTCTTCCATTTAAAATGCTATCTACTTACTTATTTGTCTGTTTGGGGGGATAGGGTCTCACTATGGAGACCAGGCTGACCCAGAACTCACAGAGATCTACCTGACTCCCAAGTGCTAGGATTTAAGGTGTGAGCCATCATGCCCAGTCAACTCTTCCTCCTGGCTCCTCCTTGACTTGTGAGTTCTTCAGAGGTGTCTTGTTTGCTGAGTGTGGTAGCACATGCCTGTTGCCCCAGCTGCCAGGGAGTATGGGGAGGGAGGATGACTGAGGTTGTGGCCTTGAGGTCTGAGATGAGCCCTAGCAACATTGAAGCCCTGGGAAGGGGCTGGGGAGGAGAGAAGAGGAAAAAGAAGGAAGGAATAAAAAAGAAAAGAAAAATAGGTAACTTCATGTGATCTTAACCCAAAGTTCCAATCTAAGCTAATCTTGGTTGTTATGAGGTCTACCACATTTCTTTTTATTCATTTAAAATTAAATTTCATAATGATGACATCTTAGTGTGATTTCAGTGCTTTAAAACAGTTCTTTTGCACCTTATTTTATTTGGTTTGGTTTGGACTGTGTAGCCCTTGGCTAACCTAGAACTCACTTTGTAGATCAGGCTGGCCTCAAATTTATAGAGATCCTCTTGCCTCTGCCTCCTTTTCCCTTTTATTTTGACATAATTTCACAGAAAGTTGCAAAATGGTTACAGATAGGACAAATGGGGAAGGAATGAATCTGAATTATTTTTTTTTAAAGATTTATTTATTATTATAAATGAGTACACTGTAGCTGTCTTCAGACGCACCAGAAGAGGGAGTCAGATTTCATTATGGGTGGTTGTGAGCCACCATGTGGTTGCTGAGATTTGAACTCACGACCCTCAGAAGAGCAGTC
>JADRCD010226653.1:0-20126 GCA_019843815.1 Montemys delectorum
GCTCCTCAATGAGTATTCCTGCCCAGAGTAAACTTCTGTAGTGCCTCCTAAAGCCAACGTTTCATGTTTCTTCTAGAAACTTAATGCTACACAGATGAAATTTCTATGATGATAATCAAATCTTACATCTTCCCTATCTCTTAATGGTTTGCTAGATTCCAGTCTTCTCGAGCTCAAATTCTAAATTCTTCAGCATGGCGTGCAAAAGCCAACCTGATCTGGATGGATGGATGGGCAGGCGGGCTAACTTCAGAGTGGCTGCAATGTCTCAAGCACACCCTGCATCTACACATCAAATACACTGGGAGTCTACTATTTCTACAAGATGTTGGCTCAACCCCAAAACATTTGCCATCTCATCTCTTGCCTCCAACTTCTAACACTTCTTGCCAGCAGAACTTGCGCCTAATTGAAAATCGCACCAGAACCACCTAGTGAATTGGAACTTTCATGTTGCCTAAACATGCGTTTTGAATACTCTGTATGTCTGTGGTGGGGGGATGGGGCCTACTGCTTGCTGGGTAAGGACACTACCACTTACATCACAACCACAAGCTTAACTCTCAAGCAGGAAAGCTTGATTGCCCTTAACAAACTCTCTAGTTCCACACCACACTCCTGTGGCTACAGAGAACTTGGGTGTTACCCCTTCCACCCATCTGATATGATCCTGCCCCCAATTTTATTGTCTCTTCTCCTGAAAGGACAAGGCAAGTATTTTCATGAAAACTTAAAGTGATCCCCACACCCACCCCTGCCACTGAATTTTCTTATTTGTGCTATTAATTGTAGTTACCACTAGCTCTACCTCAATGCCCGTCTTCTTACTTGAGAGATTCTCCACACCAGACTTCCTGGAGGACAGAAGGTCAAGCTTCCAGCACTCAAGCAGCATCCAGGCATGCACAACCTAAATACAAACCCATTTCCAGCAAGGCAAGTTCCTATGGGAGGAACCTGATGATTGCATTAGACATTAGACATTAGACATTAGACATTAGACATTAGACATTAGACTGAAAGACACACTCCATGGAAGGCATCCTGCAAACTCTCACATCCTACTACCATTCTTGCTTTGAGAAGGTTTGGTAGCTACCCTAATACTGAACCCCAACTCATCTAGGGGTTCTCTGAGCAAACAGAAGATAATCTAACATCAATATATGCTTGATCAGTCAGATTCAAAAGGACTCTTGGAGAATGCTTTCTTGCTTTCATTACCTTCCAAGTCAAAATAGCAACTCTGAGGTCTCAGCAGGGCTTCTTGTTCAGCCTGAAAGGCCTTTATCAATACTGAGCCATTTAACAAAGGAGCTCTCTCTGAACATATTAAACCATCTCCGTTCATTTAAATTTTCAGGACTCTGCAGCAGCAAGCCTAACAGCAGCATTTGAGGAAATTGCACAAACCATTTCCATTTGTGAATGTTCACAATTTCTAAGGACAGATGCAAAGAGAAAAACAAAAAAACCAAATACCTCTTCAGATAAAGGTTGTGAGTCTGCTTGAAATCATTTACAAGCTCTATTCTGTGGCAAAAAGATAATGCAGAAACAAAATATCTTTTTACCAAAAGTGTGGAAATTCTAAGAGAATACATCCTCAAAGTATAATACATTATACCTATTCACAAAAATAACATTATATCCAATGAAATAGATATCAAATCACTGCTAATTAAGAAGCTTTTTTCAGGTAAAATTAACAAGATAATTGCCTGGGCTCCTGGCTATCTGAATCACTTCTGATCTCATGTAGACCAATCTTAGGGAATAGCACTGATTTGTTGTAGAAAGACCAAGCAGCGGGGCATTGATATATTGTGATTTTAATAGAAAGAATGATTTGTCAGTAATTAACAAAAAGTTAATTATTAAGTTTATATGTACATAAGTGACTGTAAAAAGCCAGGTAAATATTATCAAAATAATATATCAAAGTGTTATAAACCTAAGCCCTGCCAATGGTGATTTTATAATCTAGAGTGAGAAATAAAGCTTAAATAAAGAATACAAATAACACAAAAGAAAGCAGTTTGAAAAAAATCAGAGCAATAGTGGATTCAATTTCTGACTCAGGTTTGAGTCTGACTAAATATCTAATGCTGTATCTCAGAAAGATGCAAGCAATAGAAATACAAGCACTGGGAGGAAGGAGCTATTACAGGTTATGCTGTTATCAGGAAACTCCAAGCAAAGATCTAACCTGTGTGCTCAAAAGTAGGAAATACTTAGATTTGCAGAAAAAAAAAAAGAGAAGGTGGTCCATTACTGGGAAAACTCATGTGAATAAAAGCATATTCCCAGGTGCATTCTTCTCATTTTTATCCAAATATGCGAATGACGTGCAGCTTAGTATGTTTGGGCCCTGGATCTGTACATATATATGTGGTGGAAGGCTCCCTTTTCACATGCTTGACTCTGAGTCTTAAGATTACTCTGTTCTTTAAGATTACATCTCACTTCCATCACCAGGATGGAAGAAGCAGAAAGAGGTAGAAGAAATACTTCCTGGTTTAAGAGGAAAGTCTCTAAAGTAATATGCACTCACACAGGAGTAAGACAAGGAGATACCTACCCTGGCTTGGATGTTTCCTTGCAGAATTGTAGAACAGCTTTGAACCTCCTCGTTGCTCAAAGGCTCATCTCATAAACCTTTGACGTTCAGTAAATAGCATATATTTCAGCCTGTGTCTGACTGACAGATTTCACCCAACTCACTTGATCCTCTTCAAAGGCATCAAGCCAGATTTTCCACAGTTCTGAGCCACTCTCTGGACATAATTTGGGCAGTTAAGGGGGCACATTAAGTCTTTCAGTCCACAAGGGGATCATTTACTGAATACACAGTGAAAAACCAACAGAGAAATAAAATCCCCCTGAGTCTCAGAGGTGACTGAGAACTCTTTCTTGGGTTTGGCTGGGATCCCTCTATACCATGCTAATTAGCACAGAAGGAGAATTTAGTTTTAATGAACCCAAGTAGAATGTTCGCCAAAGGTGCTCTTATTCTGAAATAAGTTATTTCGTCATTATTTAACATTTTATGTGTAATAGTCATAGACAACTTCATTGATAAATCATACCTAAAGTTTAGAGGTACACTGCTTTTTAATCACCTTGTTCTAATACTTGGTGTTACTTCCCTTTAGTTACAAGGGTATGTAGCTTTGTATAAATTATAAAAGATGAAGCTTCACTCCACAGAGGTCCTCCACTAATAGTTGTAGGATTTGATTGTTATTCAGCACTTACCTTCACAGTTCCTAAGGTATCATTGGACTCAGAGAAAGCAAGCACAGATAAGAACCTATTGAAAAATTTAAAAATTAAGATGCTCTCTAGCTGGACCATCTTGTAACACCTGCTAAAGTCAGCACAAGTCTTCCCGGTTGAGAGAGAAAGAATATACCCTCAGCAGCTTGCATGGTCAGATGCATTAAGATTTATGATCCAGTTTAGTCCCCTGTGTTTACCTTGTAAATTTTATTTCTTATATTTTATCTTGTATATTTCATAATTCCCAACAATTACAAAGTGATTATTAAGAATTGTTCATGTGTAGCCCAGGCTGGCCTCGAACTCATGATCCTCCTGCCTCTACCTCTTTCAGCAAATCCTACCAGCTCCAGCAGCATATGTATAGCAGAGGATGGCCTAATGGGTCATCAATGGGAGGAGAGGCCCTTGGCCCTGTGAAGGTTCTATGCCCCAGTGTAGGGGAATGCCAGGGCCAGGAAGCAGGAGAGGATAGGTTGTTGAGAGGGGGAGAGGGGAGGAAACAGGGTTGTTTTTATTTTGTTTTGTTTTATTATTTTTCTTTTTGTCAGAGGGGAAATCAGGAAAGGAGATATCATATGACATGTAAATAAAAAAATCTAATAAAAAAATAAAAAAGTAAATTTAAAAAAGAATTTTTCATGTATTTAGGGCAAATATGTATAAACATTGATGAAACTGTTCATAACTATGGAGATTATAGAAAATGTATGGCAAGTTGTTATTTGCACATCTATGTTTTAGTTTGTGATCCTATGTAACTTGACTATCAAATCCTATGGAACGTCTTAAAACTAAGTTTTTCTCTTTGTAAAAGCAATTCTATAAAAATAAATAATAGGACTTTTTTCTGTAGAGGTATTTGAATGGGAATGGTTCCTATCAGCTCATAAATTTGAATGCGTGGTCACTAGGGAGTGGCACTGTTAGGATGTGTGTTTTGTTGGAGAGGGTGTGGCCTTGTTGAAGGAAATACTTCACTGAGAGGTGAGCTTTGAGGTTCAAATTCTTAAGCCAGGCACAGTGTCTTTCTCTTTCTGCTGCCTGCCAATCCAAATGTAGAATGTCTACTCCAGCACCATGTCTGCCATGACAAAGCCTCTGAACCTGTAAGTGTAACAAATTAAATATTTGTTTTTCACTTATAAGAGTTGCCTTGGTCATGGTGTCTCTTACAGCAATAGAAACCCTAACTGCTTAAAAATATTTAAAAGATTTTTATCAATTAGGAAAATAGGAAATAACAACAACAAAATGAAGTAGCAACCATTTCCATGGCAAGTAAGCAAATGGAACAGGTGGTGTTATCTGAAACAAAGAGCAAACATATGCAAATATACATTTGGAACCCATAAGAAGGGATTATGTTACCTGAAGGCAGAATCTAGACTAAGAGTGGAGTGCAGCCTGTCTTAATTACCACACAAGAACCATTGTCAAATGTCTGCCTATGTAACAAAATACTTAAAATAAGCATGGAAGATTTATTTTGGCTCATGCCTTCAAGACTTTGCACTGTTTCTTTGGTCCTGTGGTGGGCAGTATATCATGGTAGAAGTACATGGGACCCAGGCCTTTTTACCTCATGAGTGCCAGGCAGAATATAACCTCAACTCCAATTCCATTTTCTATATCATCTTCCCATCAGATACCTCTTCCCCTGCAACACAAAAGGTCCCCCCAGAAGCTTTTTTAAAGCTCAAAATCTATTCTCAAAGATCCATAAAATGAAGGTAGTAGCTATAAAAGCAGAAGTTACCAGTGTTCAAAGTTGCAGACCAGGGAGGCAATATTAAATACAACAGTAAGATTAACTACTCCTAACAAGCACCATAGATTTGGCTGTGCTCAAGGTTGTGTGAGCTGCCTAAACAAAACACATGCAATATCCTTTAGGGCAGCAAGAGCAATGACTAGACATCATCTGGATCTACACTCAGTTAACTGGAGCCAACTCACAATTCTATGAGACCTACGTTTTCTAGGTTACATACTGTATCAAATTATGTACTTAGAACTATATCTGTGAACTTATTAATCTTTTCATATTCGCTGCTGTAGGAGAGAATTACACTGCCCAGTGAGATCATCCCACAGGATCACTGATGATATGTCAGAGCCTTTTTTCAAACATACGCACACACACACACACACACACACACACACAGAGAGAGAGAGAGAGAGAGAGAGAGAGAGAGAGAGAGAGAGAGAGAGAACCCTATGTGAGAGATATACAGAACCCAATAGTAAAATTATAAGATTTTTTTTTCTAAGTATAATTGTATTTCAAAATTGAAAGGTTAGAAATTCAAAATTTGAGGTTAGAAGACTAGAGCATTGTTCACTGACAAGGAGGCTCACTAGGTGACTGAGGATTTGGTGTTTGACAAACATGTGAAGAACCATGTTATAGTACTCAAAGTCATGTGTAAAAGTAATTTTATAAGACAGCAGTTTTTCTCTGTCTCCAGCTAGTTTCCAAATGAATGAGACTGAGAATAGAAGATTTACTTAATTAGTTTACAACACAATAACTGGGAAGTCAGTGATCTATTCAAATCCTCTAATCTATCTGGCTACCTCCCAGCCAAAAGAGTATTGGATTGACTCTCTGGACTTTAGGTGTTCTTCCATGTTGTTCCTCCTAGACCCCTTCCTTGTGATGACTCAACTCTCTCTCTCTCTCTCTCTCTCTCTCTCTCTCTCTCTCTCTCTCTCTCTCTCTCTTTGTTTTGCTTTCAATCATGGCTGGCAGAAGTCCCACCCTATTCTCTCTTCTGCCTAGCCACTGGCTCATCAGCTTTTATTTAAAATTCAGGGAATAAATGAGAGGCAATGTTTCACAAACTTGAAACAGGAGATACTTCTACTTCGAATTAGCATTACAAAGCATTACAATGCTGTGTCCAGATTGGAACAAGATATTGGGGCCAAAAAAAAAAAAATCTACATTTAAATAATACAAGGATAGTCTCTACACAATGCACAAAAATATTATGCTTATGAAAACGTGCCTTCATATACACAGTAAGTATTGAATATACTGGCTAGTCTAGCATTTTGATTTATAGGAACTGTCTTAAGTTAAAGAAGTTTTTTTTTTTTTTTTATTTCCCTCTCTCTAATCAGGCCTGTTCAAAATACATTATTTTTTTCTTTTGTTCCCATGGCAATAAAGTATTTTAATCTTTTCTTTGGACTTTGTTCTATCTGTGGGCTTTCTTCACTTTTTGAGAAGGCTTTCTTTAAGAAGATTTTTGAAAAAGAGTTTAAATGTTAAATACCAAGACAAATAGACTTATTGATGAATAATAAAGAGAAGCATTCTGCAGTGGGAGAATTGAAACTGTCTGTTGGTCTGAATGTTCTGTGCCCACTGGTTTTTCCTATTGTTCACCTCATGGCTTGAATCTCTCCAACCCACTGGAAAAGTACATAATGAAGAAATTAGAATGAGGTAACTAAGTTAATGTGTCTTTATTTCACACAAATGCAGGGACTTTTGAAAGGAATAGAACCAGCTCTTAATTCTGTCCAGTTCAGAAAGTAATTGTATAAAAATTATCTGAGTTAAGTGGTGCTGTACTTCTGATTTATTTTAATGACATTTTAGCATCTTCTACTGAATGATACTCAGAACAGCCTCTTTTTACAGTGAAATTAACCAAGATAAGAAAGTAACTGAGAAACTGAAATAGTCTAGCTCACGATGCCATTTTCCTATTTTTAAAAATGATGTGGCATGTTCAACTTTTGTTTAATTAAAGCTTCCTGGTGACTAAACAAGTAATAAGGGGACAAATGATAAAAGATAGAAAAGCAGAAGAGGAACCCAAAATGGTCAAACCATGAAGGGCATGACCTACTCTTGAACTTAAAGAGCACCAGCCAGGGAATTGTTTACAACAAATTATGTTTTCAAAAAAAACATTCAGGGTACAAAGTTCTTTTCTCAATATTTGACTATATCTTCCAGAGTGAAGGCTCTGTCATTCACAACTTGCTATGAGTTATTTTGATCAATTAATCAGACAGCAACTAGTGAGGTCTATGTTCTGAGGTTATGTAGAGGACAGTATTCAAAATGATTTGATAGAAAGCCCTGCTCTCTTCAATATGTTACTTCTTGAAATTTCTGAAAATTCCAGAAGTTGTATATATCTAAAAGGTAAAGTCCAATTGGCACTATCTTACCCCAGGATATGACCTTAAAGTGATGACATTCAATTATTTTTAAAATTAAGTTAATTAATTACAGGATGTGAATTAAGTAAACATCACTACGATTAAAAAATGTCTTCTTCAGAATGATGACCCTTCCCATGATCAAATGGTACTAAATATGCCACTTTCCCAGAGCAGAGAGGCAAGATGCTTCCAGAAGAGTGCTTCTCAGATCCAAGGCCATCCAGGGCTATGTCAGAGCTGGAGGCTTTCATTCAGCCATTCTGCTGTATTTTAAGAATGTGTAACTTACATTTAGAAAGCAGTTTTTCTTATTTACTTCACATACATCATTTCCTGACTCAAAAAAAAAAAAAAAAAGCAAAATGTCTCTGTGATATCTTTATAACCAGCCTTAGTTTGAATTGGTAATTTGTGCATCCAGATTACACTCAGCAAAGCATGAATCATATAGATCCCATTATGTGATTATGCAAATGCACACTAAATATACAATTACAGGCATATATGGGCAGTGAAACTTAATTAATTATTATGACTTAACTCACTTGCTGGTTGTAGTTTTATTAACTAACAGTCCACAGATGTGTTTCCTCTATTGATTCATTTACATTTTAATACCATGTAAAAATGATAAATTATTGTAACAGCAGATGATAAAAACAGATGGAATAAACACAATTGAACCCAAGATGATTTACATAAGTTTGGACTGAACAGTTTGTATTTGGGCCACTTTTAAATGCTTGATTCTTGTACTGTGAATTTATTGGCAAAACTTCACAAACAAAGATATTCAAACTACCAAAGAGGCATTTAACTGCACATATTTAAAAACTATTAAATAACTCTTTGAATTGGTGAAAAATTATATTTGGAAATATAACTATAAACAGTAATTTAAAAGATGATACATAGTAACCTAAAGATAACACTAATCAAATCACCCAGTTCTCTGAAACTTTTGAACACTTATAGATTCTATTTTCCCCTGGAGAACCAGCTGTTTTCAAACTTAAGGTCCCATGCTCAGGAGCAGTTGGTCAACATAAAACAGACCCCCTGATTTTGTGTGTGTGTGTGTGCTTTTTGTTTTGGTTTTGGTATTTTGTGTCTTGCTGATCATATTTGTTAGAAAAGATAAGATAAAGTTGTGTGGGTAGGGAGATGAGGAGGCGCTGGAAGAAGCTGATGCCTCTGGGGAGGAAAGGGAAAAGAGCAGTTATGCTGAATCACCTATTGAAGCCAAGTAACTAAAGAACCCATGTACAAGAGTCTTAATAGTCTAGAGCTCTGTGTGCTTTAGATGTAACCACAATTTTAGAATCTACACATTTTTCTACATACCTTTCCTTGAGAATCCAGGAAAAAGAATTTAAAAGATGATGAAAATCTTCTGGGTATTAAAAACATGTAGCAAGTCAAATTGTTAATATTCACAAGTATTTTTACTATTAAATACTCATTTATTTCTAGAAACTATGTCTATGAAGATGACATTGTTTAAGAATGTTTTTTAATTTGTATTAATTATTTATGAGTGTTCTGTGTGTATACATGGTGCATGCCAGAAACAGCATCGGATCCCATTATAGATCGTTTTAAGCCACCATGATGTTGCTGGAAATTGAACTCAGGATCTCTGGAAGAGCATCCAGTTCTCTTAACCACTGAGCTATCTT
The DNA here is from genome assembly GCA_019843815.1 of Montemys delectorum. Taxonomy (NCBI): domain Eukaryota; kingdom Metazoa; phylum Chordata; class Mammalia; order Rodentia; family Muridae; genus Montemys; species Montemys delectorum. Next base: position 9,150 of record JADRCD010226653.1, read on the forward strand.
TCTAGCCCCCCCCCAATTTTTTTTAAAGAAAATTCATATAATGAATTTTGAACATAAGATAAAACAAGCAGCTTAAAGAGTCAGGTGCAGATATTTGCACCCAACCAATGGACAGAAGCTGCTGACCCTGTGGTTGAATTAGGGAAAAACTGGAATAAGCTGAGGAGGAGGGCAATGCTGTAGGAGGACCAGGAGTCTCAATTATCCTGGACCTGGAGATCTCTCAGACACTGGACCACCAACCAGGCAGCATACACCAGCCGATATGAGGCCCACAACACATATACAGCAGAGGACTGCCAGGTCTGGGTTCAGTCAGAGAAGATCCACCTAACCATCAAGAGACTGGAAGCCCCAAGGATTTGGGACATCTGGTGGGGTGGGGTGGGGGGTACAGACATCCTCATAGAGATGGGGGGAATATCTGTATTTATATAGTTATGAGCATTTGTCTTTGGGTCTTCTATTTTATTTCACTGATCTGCATACCTGTCTCATAACGTACTTCATTGTCCTTATGACTTTATCATGTATCTTGAGTCTAGAATAGCAATCCTTCCAGTACTCTTTGCTCCTGGCTTCTTGGGCTATTATCTTCTAATTCCTTATGAATTGTAGGGCTTTTTTTCCAATTTCTATGAAGAATGTCAGCGATATTTTGTTCGTGATTGCATTGAATCTACAAATTTGGGTGGTCATTTGCACAATACTAATTTTACCAATCCATAATCACAGAGTGCCTTTCCATTTTCTAGTGTCTTTATCAATGTGGTTTTTTTTCCTGAAATTTGAAGTTTTCATTGTAGATCTCTTTCACCTCCTTAGTTAAATCTATTACACAGCTGGGCGGTGGTGGCACACGTCTTTAATCCCAGCACTTGGGAGGCAGAGGCAGGCAGATTTCTGAGTTCGAGGTCAGTCTGGTCTACAGAGTGAGTTCCAGGACAGCCAGGGCTATACAGAGAAACCCTGTCTCAAGAAAATCAAAAAAAAAATCTATTCCACAATATTTTTTGATACTATTATAAATGGAGTACATCCATGATCTCTTTCTTATTGATGATCAGAAAGGCTGCTAATTTTTATAAGTTAATTATGTACTCTGCCACTTTGCTGAAATTGTTATTTTTTCTAGAAGTTTTCTGATGAAATATATCATTCACCAATATGGATAAATTGACATATTTTCCTATTTCTATTCCTTTAATTTCCTTCTCTTGTCTTATTGCTCTGGCTACTGCTCCCAATACTCTGTTGAAAAGGAGAAAGGATGGTGAACATCTCTGTCTTGATCCTAATTTTAATGGAATTGCAATAAGTTTTTCTCCATTTTTGGAGAAACACTGGTTGGGAGTTGTATATAGCCTTTTATTACATTGACATATATTATCTCTTATACTTCTATGGTGGATGTCCATTTTCTGATAATCCACTTTCAACTCAACCATAGAAAAATAGTTTAATTCTTTCACCTTGGTGATGTAATATGTGTTTATAGAGTGCTAACACGAGTTACTATCTTGGATCTGAAAGAGATGTTTTGTGAACCATATTTTATGGCCCAATTCACCTCCAGGATTCATACCTACTGCTTCCTGCTACATTACACTTCAAACTCCCTTGGCCTCTTTTCTTTCCTCCAAGAGCTCTTCCTATTTTTGTGCTCACAAGGTTGCTCTGTTAGAAAACCACTCTCCCAAACCTTTCAAATAGTACTTTTCTGGCATGTGCATCTTCCTTGAATCATCATATCACCTCTTCAGCAGGGTCTTGCTTGATTTCTCATTCTGGAATAGTATTTCTAACCCTCAAATGTCCAACACAGAAAAGGAAATTTCCAAAGATGATAAAATGTTCCAAAGAACTCTAAGAAAGATTAGAAGCCTAACCCATCAAACATGCCACTAATTTATTAGGTCAGTGCTATGAATATCAATAACTTCAGAAACCAACACAAACTATTGTTTGGGGTATTTTAGAATCTGATCTTAAAGGTTCTTTTGTAACAATCTCACAATTAGTATGATTTTCATGAGAACAGTTAGCTTCATTTTAATTCTTTGCAAAATAGTATCCTGTGTAATAAATACCAGGAAAAATATAAATCTGAAACCACTTTCAAAAGTACTGAGCATGCCTAGGACATAGTAGAAGCTCAGCAATGCTTACTGAGTAACCACAGACACAGTGCATTTTAAAAGGATAAATGAGTAGCTTGATCCCCTGATAGATTTGAGGTGATGCAAATCAGCATTGTAATGTGAATTTAAAAATATGGAAATTAAGCATACCCTCAGAATCTCTCTCCCACACTACTGTTACTAACAGTTTGTCATTTTGAGTCATCCTTTCCATTCCATTAAGTATTTCTTCGTTAAATGTAATGATTTATAGAACTCTACTGGTTAGATATTGTAGACAGACTGTTTTTCAGGAAACTTCCCACTCAATCCCAATCAATACAGCTCCTGGAGGTCCAGTATTTACTATGTGATTTCCCCTAGTGTGCTCAACCACACTTTCCCCCAAAAAAATTTACAATTCTAATCTAAATAAAACACAATCAGAACCCCTGAGAAGCAATGTGACTGTAAGTGCCTGATTTAGCAGCTGCTATTCACAAGTTATTTAAAATTAAAGGTCAATTTGTTAAAATGAAAAATACAGTTCATCAGTTGCATTGAACATATTGCCAGGAATCACTATTATACAAGATTCCCATCATTATAAATGATTCTAGTAGAAACAGATGATTTGAAGAAAGTGTCAAAACTGTGACCTGTGTACAAATCAGGCCCACTGTTTGTTTTGTATAATCCCTAAGAATGTTTCAATATCAAAAAAGAAGAACTGTTTGGCATGTGAAAACTAAATGAAATTCCAATATCAGATTTCAAACTACATGTCTAAAGAACACGGGCATACACCTTTGTTTTGAATGTGGTTGATGGATGTTCTCACACTACAACAGGGAGTTAAGTAATCTGGACTGAGAGTACATGGCCAGAAATGTTTAAAGTATCTATTATATGATCCCTTATCAAAATAAAAATGTATTGGCCTCTGCTTTCAAGACACTACAGTCTGTAAAGCTATCTTTCCTAAGATCTGATAATGAGAATAGACTAGAGAAAACAGTGAGGTGTGGAGACATGTTGTTTGCATAAAGATCCCTCCTTTCTGTGTTACAGGTTGGGAACAGAAGAAGCTGTGTATGAAAAATTAGTTGGGGCTGTTGGGCATTAAGAAAGTGGATTCTTCTGCAACAAGCCAGGTGATGTTGTATCACATAACACTGTCCTTGCCATAGAGTGGAACCTGGCTCACGGTAGCCACAAACAGGATAAAAATGAAACAGAAGCGCTGGCTTTCCCCAATCTAAAGAACAGGCTCTTTGACATCCTCTGGGAGAGTTCTACTGAGTTTCCTTTAACTGAGCATGGCAGTAACCTCCCTGCAGTGACTGTCATCAATCATCAGTGCATGAGCAAATAACATAACTAAACTCTGAATCAGGTATAAGTAAAATCAGAGTAGAAAGAATGCCACAGCATCCTCAGGGAACATCTCCTCATACAGAAAAGAGGTACAATGCTGTGCATGAGCACTCCTGGAAAGATTTCAATACAGACGAGTAATTGTCGGAAGCCAAAGAGTATCCAGGGTCACCTACCCTGTAAGGCTTACACTTTACTAGGAGTTGTCATAAATTGGCAGGAAAAAAAAGGGAACTCATGCAGAATGACACAGAGATCGAGATAATGCTCCTAGAATGTATACAGAGAGGAAATCATCTAAGAGTGCAGGGGAAAGGCTTCACTTCACAGGAATTCTGGGTCACTTACTTTGACAAGTAGTTCTCAGTTCTGAGCATTCAGAATAATAGAGTGTTTGCTCCACAAATGAGTCTAACAAATCACATTTTATACTCTCAAGTAGGTACTGGGTGACCAGTCTGCCCCTGGGGCTAATATAAGGCTTATGGGAATCTAGGTTCAGCATTAGCATGACATCAGATAATCTCAGAGTGAGTTCCATCTCTTCCTCATACTAGAAATACCTGTGGGGAGATGGCTCAGAAGGTAAAAGCACTACGCACACAAGCCTGATGACTGAAGTGTAGCCCCAAGACACAGGGAAAAAAGCCACATGCATTAGCACACATCTATAACCCCACCAGTCCTAAAATGAAATGGGAGCTACTGGTAGAGGAACCATCCAGAAGCTCAAGGACCAGCTAGCCTGTAGTACAAAACATGGTAGCAACAAGGAACCTATCTCAAACAGGGTAGAAAGCAAGAACCAACTACTGAAAGTTTCTGTTGACCTCCACACATGTGCTGCAGTACATTCATCCATGTACACACACACACACACACACACACACACACACACACAGGTGAAAGGGAATACTAGTAGTTAAATGAGATATCCTCTATAATCTCAGGAATTTGAATGTTGATTCGAGTTGGTGTAACTGTTCAGGTTTGGCCTTTTTGAAGGAAATATGTCACTGGAGGTGGAATTTGACAGTTTGAAAGACTTGTGCCACTCACAATTCTGTCAATAGGTAGATAGATAGATAGATAGATAGATAGATAGATAGATAGATAGATAGATAGATAGATAGGCAGGCAGGCATATAGGTCAAATATAGATATAGAAATCTAGATATAAATACTATGGAAGACCACATATGCTGAGCTTGTGAAATGGCTCAGCGGGTAAGAGCAGCAATTGCTCTTCTGAAGGTCCTGAGTTCAAAGCCCTGCAAGCACATAGTGGCTCACAACCATTCATAATGAGATCTGGCGCCCTCTTCTAGTTTGTCTGAAGACAGCTCCAGTGTACTTATTTATAATAATAAATAAATCTTTGGGCTGGAGAGAGCAGGGACTGAGCAAGCGGGGTTAACCAGAGTGAACAGGGGTCCTAAAATTCAATTCCCAACAACCAGATGAAGGCTCATAACTATTTGTACAGCTACAGTGTATACTTGCATAGATAAAATACATAGATAAAATAAATAAATAAATCTAAAAAAAAGATCACACATATTTATGTGTATGTATGTATTATGTATATGTAGACAGATAGATGGATGGATGGACAGATAGATAGATAATGCTTCCTGGGTGTAAAGTATGAGCTCCCTGCTTGCTACCTGAGTTCCTATGCTTGTTTCCTCCCAAGCTTTCCCACTATGATGGTAATAGACTCATTCCTCTGGAACCCTCACCCCAAATAAACTCTTCCGTCTGTATGTTGCCTTGCTTGCTTGTGTTGATTTATCACAACATAGGGAAAGTACCTAACTCATGTCCTCATAAGTTTTTCATTAGTAAAGATAATTTACATAAAAGTTCTGATCATAAGGACTGGGGATATAACTCAGTGGTAAAGTACTTGCCTAACATGCATAAAATCCTAGAGTTAATCCACTGATAAGAAAACAAATATCGACTGCTGAGGCAATATAGTAAATATAAGCCTTGCAAAAAGTTATATGGAAATGTAACACTTTAAAGAGTCACACATGCATGTGTGTATGTACGCATATGCATATGTATGCTGCATAGATAAACAGACAGATAGATAGATAGATAGATAGATAGATAGATAGATAGATAGATAGATAGACAGACAGACAGACAGTAAGCCTATGACAGGACCACAAGATAACACAGGCTAACAAATAAAAAGCCCAGTGCCAAGAATGTATCCCCTCCTTCGGAGTTGTTGGCCAGTGAGGTTCCATCGACTCTCAAACATTACAAATAGTTATAGGCTACTTCCAATGCTATTGACTACACTTCAGAACATAATAGATCCTATTGCTGAAGACATTACATTTATGATTCATACAACATGGAACTATCGTGCCAGTACTTCCTGGAAGCTCCATTCCTCTTAACTAACTTTCATAGTTCTGAAAGGTGCTGTGCACACTGGTGGAAGAGAATAGTAAGCATTAATTTATCCAGCTCTCAAGCTTGTGGCCTACAATAAAGACAAACCTAGAAAGCTATGCTCACTGGTTCAATAGTGATAAAATGTCATTAGAGTAACCAACAGCCTCCTTACTGGATTTAAGTCCCTCTCCACAGACTGAAACCCATACCTGGCATCATTATCAAGATATTGGGAGAGGGAGTATTCTTTAAGAGTGTAGTCCCTGGTAAGTTAACCATGCTCCAGTGAAAGGCTACACATCAAAGAATACATGAGTAGGACAAATTGAATTGATGCTTGTAAGGAAAAAAATAGATTAAAGAGGCCTCAAAGTTGAGTGAGTAGGAGGATAACAGGGGAGATATGATATGATCAAAACACATTGCATGAAATTCTCAAAGAACTAATAAAAATTAAAGAAGTAATAAATAAAAAAATTCAGATGTGATGATGTTACTACCTTGGTCATGATTCCCTTCTCTTATAAACCTTTCTGATTATGTTCAGCATTTGCACCCAGTTCCAAGCAAAGATTGTTATCAGTTTTTAAAAAAAAAAAAACCTGCTTCCCACTTTCCTAGACTCCACTGCAGCTGGAATTTTCAAAGTTTATTTAAAAAAAAAAAAGGAAAGAAAATCTAGATATAAGAGGATGTAAGAAAGAGATTGCTGAGGTTTTGGTTTTATCAAACAGAAGCAGAAATAGGTGAACAGTGAAATAGCAAAGTTGATGAGAAGTCCTTGGTAACTAGAGTCACTAGACTGACACTGCTAGGCAAATGAACCAACAGTCTCTAGACTCAGAGAAAAGTAAACCTTCACCTGTTTCACTTTAAATTATTTCCTAACACCTTTAAAAATAGATCAAAGAGTGAAGTACCCAGTGTGTATCAATGGGAGTTCAAAAGCTTCCAGAGTTGGTCCTTCTAGAAGTTAACCAATTGCACTGAGATTTCCTTGACTCACTTTTCCTTTTGACAACTATGCCTTGGTCCCTGCTCACCTGGAAAACTGTGACCCCATGGAGAGAGAGAGTCATACTGCCTCAGGGAGCTATGTTGTCCTGTTGACCTATGCAACATAATCGTCAGCCATATTGGTACCATTGCTAACTCTGTCTTACAAATGTAAAAACTGAGACACAAAAAACTTTAAGTTGCCCAAGTTCACACAGGTAACATGGTGGAGTAGAATTCAAAGTTGAGCCTCAAGTCTATGAGTTAGCTCTATATGCAGTGCCTCTTCTTCTAAATGTGAAGCCAAAAAGCCCAAGTTCAATAAGAAAGAAAACAAAAAACAAAAGCAAAAGCAGATTTTTCTCTCTAGTAATTGGCTAAGGCAGAACCAGTTAGGAGTGCTCAGGCCACAGAAGGAGCAGAGCAGAAGGGACAAGGTCCTTCCTGCCTCCATCTGCACCCAGGAGCTGGGGCTGTTCCACAGACCTCTGTGCTCAGTTCCTGCCTGGGGAGAGGCCACCTCCAGGGAGTGCTCTGACCCCCGGACACAGAAGTGAGACCACCATTTTCTCTCCAATGACTGTCTAAGGCAGGACCAGCTGGGAGCATTCAGGCCACAGACACTGCAGAGCAGCTGGGACAGGGTTCTTCCTGCCTCCATCTGCACCCAGGAGTTGAGGCTGTCCCAAAGCCCTCTGTGCACCAGTCCTGCCAAGAGAGAGTTGGCCTTCCAGGAGTGCTAACACAGGCTTGCAGGCCCATGGGAGGTAAAAACTCACTCCAGAGACAGCAAGACCAACTAACACCAAAGATAACCAGATGGCAAAAGGCATGTGCAAGAACTTTACCAACAGAAAACAAGGATACATAGCATCATCAGAACCCAGTTCTCCCATAGCAGCAAATCACGGATACCCCAACACACTGGAAAAGCAAGATTTGGATTTAAAATCACTTCTGATGATGCTGATAGAGGACTTTAAGAAAGACATAAATAACTCCCTTAAAGAAATACAGGAAAACATGTACAAGACCTTAAAGAGGAAACATTAAAATCCATTAAAGAATTAAAGGGGAACACAAGTAAACAAGTAGAATCCCTTGAAGAGGAAACACAAAAATCCCTTGAAGAATTACAGGAAAACATAGTCAAACAGGTGAAGTAGTTGAACAAAACTATCCAGGATCAAAAAATAGAAATAGAAACAATTTAAAATATCACAAAGAGAGACACCGCTGAAGATAGAAAACCTAGGAAAGAGGTCAAGGGTTATAGATACAAGCATACAAACAGAATACAAGAAATAGAAGAGAGAATCTCAGGAACAGAAGATACCATAGAAAACATTGACACTACAGTCAAAGAAAATGCAAAATGTAAAAAAGCTCTTAACCCAAAGCATCCAGGAAATCCAGGATATAATGAGAAGACCAAACCTAAGGATAATAGGTATAGAAGAGAGTGAATATTCCCAATTTAAAGGGCCAGTAAATATCTTCAACAAAAATCATAGAAGAAAACTTCTCTAACCTAAAGAAAGAGATGCCCATGAACATACAAGAAGTCTACAGAACTCCAAATAGATTGGAGCAGAAAAGAAATTCCTCTCATCACATAATAATCAAAATACCAAATTACAAAACAAAGAAAGAGTATTAAAAACACTAAGGGGAAAAAGTCAAGTAACATATAAAGGCAGACCTATCAGAATTACACCAGACTTCTTACCAGAGACCATGAATGCCAGAAGATCCTGTCCTGATATTATAAAGACCCTAAGAGAACACAAATGCCAGCCCAGGCTACTATACCCAGCAAAACTCTCAATTACCCTAGATTGAGAAACCAAGGTTTTCCATGACAAAACAAAATTTACACAATATCTTTCCACAAATCCAGCTCTTCAAAGGATAATAAAAGGAAAATTCTAACACAAGAGGGGAAATTACACCCTAGAAATAGCAAGAAAATAACTTTCTTTTAACAAACAAAAAGAAGATAGCCACATAAACATAATTCCACCTCTAACAACAAAATAACCGAGAACAACAATCACTTTTCCTTAATATCTCTTAACATCAATGGACTCAATTACCAATAAAATGACATAGACTAACAGACTGGTTACATAAACAGGACCCAACATTTTGCTGCATACAGGAACCCCACCTCAGTGACAAAGACAGACACTATCTCAGAGTAAAAGACTGGAATAAAATTTTCCAAGCAAATGGCCCAAAGAAACAAACTGGAGTAGCCATTCTAATATCAAATAAAATTGACTTTCAACCTAAATTTATCAAAAAAGGAGAGAAACTTCATACTAAACAAAGGTAAAATCTACCAAGATGAACTCTCAATTCTGAACATCTATGCTCCAAATGCAAGAACACCCACATTCATAAAAGAAACTTTGCTAAAGCTCAAAGTACATATTGTACCTCACATAGTAATAGTGGGAGACTTTAACACTCCACTTTCAGCAATGGAGAGATTGTGGAAACAGAAACGAAACAGAGACACAGTGAAACTAACAGAAGTTATGAAACAAAAGGATTTAATAGATATCTATAGAACATTTCACCCAAAAAAAAAAGTAGACTAAAGCTTCTTCCCAGCACCTAATGGCACTTTATCCAATATTGACCATATAATTGGTCACAAAACAGTCCTCAAAAGATACAAGAAGATTGAAATTATCATATGTATCCTATCAGATCACCATGGACTAAGGCTGGTCCTCAATAACAATATAAACAATAGAAAGCCCACATACACATGGAAGTTGAACAAAATTCTACTTGATGAACTTGGTCAAGGAAGAAAGAAAGAAAGAAATTAAAGACATTTTAGACTTTAATGAAAATGAAAGCACAACATACCCAAATTTGTGGGACACAAGAAAGCAGTGCTAAGAGGAAAACTCATAGCTCTGAGTGCCTCCAAAAAGAAACTGGAGAGAGCATACACTAGTAGTTTGACAGCACAACTGAAAGCTCTAGAACTAGGACAATCAAATAGACCCATGAGGAGGAGAAGGCAGGAAATAATCAAACTCAGGACTGAAATCAACCAAATAGAAACAAACAGAACTATACAAAGAATCAACCAAACCAGAAGCTGGTTCTTTGAAAAAATCAATAAGATAGATAAACCCTTAGCCAAACTAACCAGAGTGCACATAGAAAGTATCAAAATCAACAAAATCAGAAATGAAAAGGGAGATATAACAATGGAACCTGAGGAAATCCAAAAAACCATCAGATCCTTCTACAAAAGTCTATACTCAACAAAACTGGAAAATTTGGATGAAATGGACAATTTTCTGGACAGATATCAGGTACCAAAGTTAAATCAGGATCAGATAAACTATCTAAACAGTCCCATAACTCCTAAACAAACAGAAGGAGTCATTAATAGTCTCCCAACCAAAAAAAAAGCCCAGAACCAGATGGTTTTAGTGCAGAATTCTGTAAACCTTTAAAGAAGACCTAATACCAATACTCTTCAAATTATTTCACAAAATAGAAACAGAAGAAACACTACCCAGTTCATTCTATAAAGCCACAATTATTCTGATACCTAAACCACACAAAGACCCAACAAAGAAAGTGAATTTCAGAGCAATTTCCCTAATGAATATCAATGCAAAAATACTCAATAAAATACTCAAAAATTGAATCCAAGAACACATCAAAATGATCATGTATCATGATCAAGTAGGCTTCATCCCAGGGATGGAGGGAGGGTTCAATATATGGAAATTCATCAATATAATTCACTATATAAACAAACTCAAAGAAAAAAAATATGATCATTTCATTAGATGCTAAGAAAGCATTTGACAAAATCCAACATCCCTTCATGATCAGGAATTCAAGGCCCATACCTAAACATAGTAAAAGCAGTATACAGCAAACCAGTAGCCAACATCAAACTAAATGGAGAGAAACTTGAAGCAATTCCACTAAAATCAGGGACTAGACAAGGATGTTCACTCTCTCCTTACCTTTTCAATATAGTACTTGAAGTCCTAGCCAGAGCAATTAGACAATAAAAGGAGATCAA
>JADRCD010226655.1:0-32715 GCA_019843815.1 Montemys delectorum
TCATACCCCTGATGTACAATTTCCATACCAAGGTAGACAATAATGTAAAAGTGCAAACTTAATAAATCCTCCCTTCCTTGAGTTGCTTTTTCAGGTGTTCTGTTGAGTAGGTAAGAAAAGTAACTAACAACATTCTTTAGTATAATTACCACAATCCTAAAATGAGTAAGAGAAAGCTGGGTAAAATGGTAAGATATACTAAAAGGAGAAAGTAGAGAAGATCAGCATGAAAGAATGCTTACTTGGACATTGTGATGGTTTGTATATGCTTGGCCCAGGGAGTAGCAGATGAGGCCTTATTGAAATAGGTGTGCCATTGTAGGTGTGGGCTTAAGACCCTCACCCTAGCTTTCTGGAAATAAGTATTCTGCTAGTAGCCTTCAGAAGAAGATGTAGAACTCTCAGCTCCTCCTGTACCATGCCTACCTGGATGCCTTAGTGATACTAGACTGAACCTCTGGACCTGTAAGCCACTCCTAATTAAATGTCCTTTATAAGACTTGCTTTGGTCATGGTGTCTATTCACAGCACTAATAACTAAGACAGAAGTTGGTACCAGGGTATTGCTGTGATAGGCCTGACCATGTTTTGTTTGGTAGCATGTGGATTTTGGGACTTTGGATTTGGAAAACAGTGGAATGCTTTAAATAGGACTTAATGGGTTATCTTGTAGGAATATGGATGACTTTGTTACTGAGATGATTTGAATAGTGCATAACTAGCCCAAGATGTTCCAGTGGAGAAGAACTTCAGTATGTGGCCTAGAGACTATTTCTGCAGTATTTTGGTGAAGAGCTTGGCTTTGTGTGAAGAGTCTGCCTGAGGCTAAGATGAAAAGACTCAGATTAATTGCATCTACAAAGAAGTCTCAGAAATGTCCATCATGGACTTTGTTTTCTGGGTAAGTCTCATGAAGAACATTTTGAATAAGCATAGCAAGCTTAGAAAGGAAAAATATAAAATATAGTTCACATATTAAAAAGGCACCAGGAAGCGAAATGGAGCTGAATTCTGTGTACATGGATGTTAAATTGAATTAAGGGAATGGTGTCCTTGAGGCAAGTTCCTACACAGTTTAGTTTAGTTACAGGCATGTTGGTACACACCTTTAATCCCAGGAGCTAAAACCTAGCAGATCTCTGAATTCAAGGCCAGCCTGGGACAGAATAATTTCTAAGTGAAGAAAAGCTTAAAACCAGGCATAGTCATACACACCTTTAATCCTAGGAGACAGGCATACAGATCTCTTGAGTTCAAGGTCAATCTACAGAGCAAGATCAAGGACAGCCTAGCTTAGATAATGAAGGAGTTGGAAAACAGAAAGCTGGTGATAATTTAATAGAACAAGGGTCCATGTTTCAGCTCCTACAAGTAGAAGAACTTGGAAGATTTGGCCATATGGCTCTGACTTTAAAGTGAAAAATAGAAGGGACTAATGGGACAACTGATACTGGTTAGCTGGAGCTAAGAAATTAATGGTGATTAAAAAGAGAAGAGCATCACTAACATGAAATCTTCTGGGAAGTATTTTCTGAGAGGACAAAGAAGCTGTATTCCAAAGATAGCCAAGGTTGTACTCTGTGCTGCAACTATACTTTGCAACGTGTAAGAGTCACCCAGGTTGTACTGGTTTTGAAACCATGCAGGGGTCATGAAGAACAGTTGAGGCTTGGCACTGTGAGAAGTCATGGAAGCCCATTGGTAAAGTTAGTTTCTCAGTTGCAATTGATGACCCAGGACTGAGAGGGCCATGCATAGGAGTTGAGGCTTGGCACCATGAAGATAGTCTATAAGAGGCTATTGGTGAAGCCTAGTTACAGCAGAAGTCCCCAGGATATTGGAGATACCAGTACCATGGGATGACTACCAAGAATAGCAGCAGCAGTGTTGTGGATCAACCTGAGCTTAGAATGCTACAGAAGGCAGAGCTAGAGCAGTGGTACCAGCCCTTTGGAGGAGCCCAGAAGATCCTGTGTGGATCCCACACATTGAAACAAGAAGCTACAACCTTTAGATTGTCTTGGATATCCCAAGATATTAGAGATGCCAGAGCTGTAGGCTATCTGCTAAGGAAAGCTGCTAACAGTGAGTGGAACCAGCCTAGGAGAAAGAAGTTTGTTGCGCTCAACAAAGAAGAAAAGGAGTTAGAGATCTGAAGACAGTTTTGACACCAGACATGGAGATGCAGAGTTTTGAGTTTGCCCAGCTGGTTTCCTGTCTTGCTTTGGGGATTACAGTTAAGTGATTGGATAAATCTCAGAAGAGACTTTGACCTTTGGACTTTTAACATTGTTGAGACTGCTATATATTATGGGGACTTTTGATATTAGACTAAATGTATTTTACACTGTGCTATGTTTAGGTATGGCCCCCACAGACTCATATGTTTGGACAAGAGTATGGGGGCCAGGGAGTAGAACATGATGGTTTGTATATTCTTGGCCCAGGGAGTAGCACTATTAGGAGGTGTGGCCTTCTTGGAAAAGGTGTGTCACTGTGTTGTGGCACATGCCTTTAATCCCAGAATTTGGGAAGCAGAGGCAGGTGGATTTGTGAGTTTGAGGCCAGCCTGGTCTCCAAAATGAGTTCCAGGACAGCCAGGGCTACAAAGAGAAACCCTGTCTGGAAAAAACAAAAACAAAAACCAACCAACCAACAAACAAAAAGACCTTTATCTTAGCTGCCTGAAAATTAGTGTTCTGCTAGCAGCCTTTAGATGAAGATGTAGAACTCTCAGCTCCTCCTGTACCATGCTTGCCTGAATTTTCACTCATTGATGATACTGGACTGAACTTCTGAATTTGTAAGCAAGCCCCAATTAAACGTTGTCCTTTATAAAACTTGCTTGGTCATGGTGTCTTTTCACAGCAGAAAAACCTTACCTAAGACAGACATGAAGAGGCTATGTGAAAATATGAGGGAGGAATGAATCATATGAAAAATCACTGATTGAGAAAAATGAGCCAAACATTCAAGTGAGAAATATAGTAATAGCAGTTTCATGATCACTTGTCAAAAATTTATCATAGAGTCTGATCACATCATTCTGAATTTGCACTATGTACAAATTAAAACTGAACATCATTTTAAGCTGATCAATTTTTGGTGGTAATTTGTAGAAAAAATAATACTTTCGTAAAAATAAGATATAATCCAGATGGGTAACCATGCATTGAGTAATTGATAATAGTATAGAGATTTTTTACATTAAAAATGCATAATATTGATTGTTGTAGAGTGGTCATTACAACAGTAGGAGAGATTTTGGTGGAGACTGAATAGATTCATTTAGATTATGCTACACAAAATCATTTTACTACAGAGCATAGGTGATGAATTCTGGAAAAATACAATATTGGCTATAAGAGTCTATGTTTCTGACAAAAAATTATATAAATAATAGGACTTTCTCAGTGTACAGTTTCCTCACATGGAATTTCCACCATGTATAAGGTGTATGCCAGCAGTAAGTTCTTCTAGACTGTATCATTTCATGCTGTGCACATACTTTCCAATTATGCAAATTTTACAATACACATAGAATCAAAGCACACAAGAGTAATCCTGACCATGCTAGTCCTGGGATGATAATCAGTTACAAACTACACAGGATCTGATGTAGTTTTGTGATAAGAAGTCACCACATCCTACCATGCCATACAAGGATTATCTGCTTTTTGATTTCTGGACACAATTGGGGACTATTACTGTATGGTATAAGTTATTTTTCTGGTTTTTAAATTATGGTTTTTCCTTCATAGTATTGATAGCGTCAGTGACAAGAAATGGAGATTATTCTCTGAGAGTTCAAAAGAACACAATATAAAATAGCTCGGTGAATTAATTTTTCAATGACTGTTATGTAGCTGGTAGACAGGGAAACATCTACCTGGTCCAACACAAAGGAAGTCATCTCGTTGTTGCTTGCCACCATGGCCCAATATATCTCTACCTGTACAAAAGTAATCTATTTTAATGACCATATCAGTAAGAATATTTACTAAAAATGTCCACTGATTAATAGAAAAGATAACAGTAATTTTGAATTTCTAAGGATGGAAAACTTAAACCCTGAGAATTTAGTCTCTGGATTATCATGTATAAACTAAAAAGCAAAAGAGATAGGACACAAAATGGTGGCAAAGAGAAAAGGTAGGATACTGTTAGTACTTGGTTTGTCTTTCTAAACTTATATCAAAATTGTGACAAGATATTACTACTGGATATATGGGAAAAGAGAATAGTGATGAAATGAATGAGAAGACTACTTTGTTTACCAAGATGAGAATTTATTTACCTTTAGTAGTGGATCAATAGCAGTGCATCAAAATTAAGTATGTATGAGGAAGAAGTAAAATGTTACTTATGCTCCCAAATAGAGAAGTCCTTTAGTCAATTGTTGGGTATATATGGGTTCACAGAAACACACTGGCTAATGTGCAGGGAAAAGAGAAGAATCGTGGTAAATCTTTCGGGAGGGCTCTAGGAAGCACCAGGATTAGCTGTTATTTGATGTCAGATTTGCAGTGTAGTGGATGATGATAGACCAGCAAGGCAAAAGTTATTAATTATTTCATAGCTGAAGAACATTGTATGGATGTTCTATCACATCAACTTAGAGGAAGATATTAGAGGCAGGGGTTGTGGTGATTAAGAATGCCTTTGTATGCACTCACAAATAAGTGGATATTAGCTCAGAAGCTCGGAATACCCCAAATACAATCCACAGGAAACTTAAGAAGGTGGAAGACCAAAGTGTAGATACTTCGATCCTTCTTAGAAGGGGGAACAAAATACCCATGGAAGGAGTTGCAGAGACTGAAGTGCAGAGACTGAAGGAAGGATTATCCAGAGATTGCTCCACCTGGGAATCCTTCCTATACTCAGTCACCAAACCCAGATGCTAGTGTGGATGCCAGCAAGTGCTGGCTGACAGGAGCCTGATATAGCTGTCTCCTGAGAGGCTCTGACAGTGCCGGACTAATACAGAAGTAGAGGCTCACAGCCATCCATTGGACTGAACAGAGGACCCCCACTGAAAGAGCTAGAGAGAGGACCCAAGGACCTGAAGGGGTTTACAACCCCATAGGAGGAACAGCAATATGAACTAACTAGTACCCTCAGAGCTCCCAGGGACTAAACCACCAACCAAAGAGTACACATGGTGGGACTCATGGCTTCAGCATCATACGTATAGCAGAGGATGGCCTAGTTGGTCATTAATGGGAGGAGAAGCCCTTGGTCCTGTGAAGGTTCTATGCCCCAGTGTAGGGGAATGCCAGGACCAGGAAGTAGGAGAGGGTGGGTTAGTGAGCAGGAGGAGGGGGATGGAGAAATTTTTTTATTCTTTTGGACAGGAAACCAGAAAAGGGGATATCATTAGAAATGTAAATAAAGAAACCATCTAATAAAAAAGAAAAAAGAAAAAAAGAGAATGCCTTTTCAGTGGTACTATGACAGAAGCAAAGATGTTTGGGACGTAAAATCAGCATGCTAGGAATCAGAAGAGCTGCATCAGAATATTGATTTGAGTATCACATCTTTGGCTAGAACAAAGCTCTATGAATTTTATAAAATACTTTGATATTTACATCAAATACACTATAATATAACTAACAAATCCAAATAATGTGCAAAATACTACTGTCTTACTTAATATAAAATTTTGATTTCCTAGAACACACAATGTAGTAATATGTTTATGGTGTTTTAGACAAGGGTTAATTATAAAGAAATCAGTTAAAATTATTTTCCCTATACTTTAATTGTTATGACAAAATTAAGAAAAACTTTATGTTTAAAATATCAATAAATTTATTACTCAGACAAGAACACTTGAGAAATAATAATGTACCAATACAAATAAGCAATTATTAACTTGCTATTCAGTGATAAAATGTGGATATTTAGACAAATAGTTATTGTATCTACTGAGATTTTGTTCATTTTTACTTGTGATTTTTTTGTTTGTTTGTTTGCTTTGATTCATGGTTTCTCTGTGTAGCCCTGCCTGTCCTGGAACTCACTCTGTAGACCAGTCTGACCTCGAACTCAGAAATCTGCCTGCCTCTGCCTCCCAAATTCTAGGATTTAAGGCATGCGCCACCCCTGCCCGGCTTTTCTTTCTTTCTTTTTTTTTTTTTAATACAGTGATATTTGTCTGATTTGGGGCATCAAATATCTCCCTCCTTTTCTCCCTCCTACCCTCCCCCCTTCTCCTTTCTCTTATAGTCTCTCTAAACCATAGTTTTCCACTCCTCTCTTTTCTGCCTACCCACTTACTCTCATCCCCAGATACACACTATCTCTGCCTCTTCTCACTAAAGAACAGCACATCAACCAAACATGGCATAACAAGCTGCAATAAGAGCAGGCACATATCCTCACATCCAGGCTCAAGGAGGCAACGCAGTGGGACGTTTTCCTACTGGGTTGGAAATTTGCTCCCTACTTTAAAAGTCCCATAAGTAGGTAAGAATCAAGAACACCCTCCCTCCCATGCCCCTTGGAGGATTCCACAAGAATGCCAAACTACTCAGATATAATATACAAGTAAAGAACCTATGTCAGATGCCTCCAGGTTCCTTGTCACTAAGAGTCCGGATGAGTTCCAATCAGTTGATTTAGTGCTCCTGGTTCCTGACTCCTCTAGCTCTGCTTATCCTTCCTCCCCTACTTCTGTAAGACTCACTGAACTCCACTTAATTTTTGGCTGTGGTATTCTGCATCTCCTCCCGTTTGTTTCTGGATCTAGTCTCTCTTACTTTGATGAGGATTCCCTCCTCATCAGGTCCCAGAACATTTTGCAGGCAAGGCAAATTGTAGGTTGAAGGTTTTGTGTCTGGGTTAGTGTTGCAATACTTCCAGTTGAGGCTTTCTGTGGTTATAGACAGTTCAGGCTCAATCCACCCCCTCCCTTATTAGGAGTCCTTTCTATTAACCTGTCTTCCTGCTGAACTGCCTTACCTCCTAGATTTGGTTGCCAAAGACCCATTACACTGCCCTTGTACCTCAAGCCCTCCTAGCTGCTGGGCTTATGCCCCCAAATTTGTTGGACATATGATGTTCAGATGCAGGCACTTCTAGTCAGACATATTCTTTTAGTCTTTTGCCCCTGCTTCCCAGAATCCCACTTTTACTAGTCAAGTCATGATCATTATCAAGTTATATATTGTGCAGTTGCTTTTCTATTCTTTTTAAACTAAGGGGAAATGGGGATGAACAGAGCATCATATAAGGAGAATTTTGGTTATCTTCCTTTAAAATTATTTCAATGTGTATATCTATATATTGACGAAAAATGCAGATCATGGAAGAGTTGTGGACATTAGAGGACCTTATAAATGGATTTTTAAAATTTATATAAATAGGTTACTACAATTTGTATAATTTCATTAATTTTGACAAATACGTAGTATCTACCTTTCATAAATTATGCATAAGTACTTTGTTCTCATAAATAATCTGTACCTTTCCAGAAAACTCTATAAAAGTAATGAAATACCTTTTGCTTTTTCAGCTAGATGTGTGTATTTTCCCATACACAACTATAGTTCCTATGTATTTTCATGTTTTAGAAGCTCACTCTTTTTGATTTCAGAAGAACGAGTCATTATTTTAGTGTTCCATGGCTTATGTATCCTTTAACATATAAAAGACATTTTAATTAATTTGAATGTTGGATAATTAATATATTTCTGTGATGTGCTGAAGAGTGATACTTAAGACATAGCTGAATGATCATCACTACGGTTTCTTCCTTTTGCAAGAATCTAATTATGGATCTATCTTTTGGTTTTAATAATGGTCACTATATCTAAGATATGACCATTATAAATATGACCATAAATTTATGTTTTAGTAAGTATAATGTTTAATATACATATCCTAGTAAATTTGAAAAGTTCTTCAATTCTACTCATTTTTTAATATGTCAAAATGTGTAGAATTATCGTTAACCACGTTTTTGTTATGTGTCTACACTATTGAATAGCTAAATTAACATTTTATTTTTATCATTCTTACAGACTCTATGATTCAAATATCACAGGGAGCTGCTGACTGTTCTTCCATTAACCAATATATCTGTATATCTGCTTTCTAATAGAAATCTTTTAAAATATAGTAATATTCATTCAGAGGCCAATAATATAAGTTTGATTCTGTTGCTTTGTTTTAAAGCTACACATAATTTTTTGTAAATGTGTTATCTTGTTTAATATCAAATTTTCATTATTGTAGATTACTTTATAAGTACATATCATAGAACCATTCAAATTATTTCAGGTTCTAATTTTTGGTGTAAATATAAACTACTTTGATATTACAAGATATATATAAAAAATATATAAGAAAGTTTTAAAGAGTAACTACCATGAAATTTTCCCAATATTTGCATAGTCCAAATAAATGATTACTCCTCTTAAAATTGGTTAATCTAAAGTTAAAATCTCAAACTTAAAGCTTAATGCATGAAAGTTTTCTTTATATAGGCACTATTTTTTCTCCAGTGATGTTACATAAAGCTGACCTTTCCTTTCCCCCATCTATTTGTTTTATGAATTAAATAATAAGAATAATATAAAGTTAAAGTTTAGTGATGGATCACTGTATTCTCTAGGGAAAGCTGGAAGCTTTTATTTTATTACATTTGTCCATAGCTCTGCAATTTAAGAGATGGAAGGCAATGATGCAGATGGAATCAAGTAGGTACGAAGCAGTCAAGAGGCATTTCATCAAGAGAAAATGTGCCTGTCTCACGTTTCTACTTTTAGCATCTAAAATCCTTCCTATTGCTCTTGCTCAAATCTTCTATGAATTTTGTATCTACTTTATGAATCTTTACTCCATTCTGGGGCCAACAAACTTGTTTTGATTTCCTTGATGAAAACATCTATTGAAAAAAAACCAAAAACCAAAAAACCAAAAAACTCATTTGTGTTGAAGTCAGCAAAAGTGGTTGTAGTTTTAAGTTTTTGCTGTAGAAATATTAAGCTATTTCATTTTCTAAGCATAGGTTCACAGCTGAATACAAAGTTATGTATCACAACGATGAGGATTGAAATCAAGTTCCCAAAATAAAAGGATACAGTTTATTTCAGAACATTTATGTTTGAAAAATCTGTTGAAAAAAATGATGCTATAGTGTGCTAAGAGATAAGAGCCTAGAACAGATGCCCCCTGAGAGGCCCAATTAGCAGTTGGCTAAGACAGATGCAGATATTTATACCCATCCAATGGACAGAATTAGGAAAAAGCTGGGAAAAGCTGAGAAGGAGGGTGGCCACATAGGAAGACCAGCAGTCTCAATTAACCTGAATACTGGAGATCTCTCAGACACTGAGCCACCAACCAGGCAGCATACACCAGCTGACATGAGGCTTCCAACACATATACAGCAGAGGTCTTCCAGGTCTCAATTCTGTAAGAGAAGATACACCTAACCCTCAAGAGACTTTAAGACCCTGGGTAATGGAGAAGCTTGGTGGGGTCAAGGAGTAAGGACATCCTCATGGAGATGGGGGAGGAGGAATGGGATGAGGAACTATAGGTGGGTGGACCAGGACTGGGATAACAACTGGACTGTAAAAATGATTAAAGATAATTTTTAAAAAAAGAATTAAAATGTGTAAAAGCTCACAGACATGTTGCTTTGCCTTAATCTGTTTAAAACCAGGATGAAATGGATGAGTCACAAGTACACAAATGAAATACTCTCTTTAATTCAGGACTGACATTAAGACCAAAAGTATAAACACATAAAGACGGCAGACTGAAAATTGTAAAATTCTGTGGAAAGCCATTCAGTGGAGGAAGTCCATTATTATAAAGGGCAAGGTGGAACTGGTCTCCCACAAGATGTGTAGAAAGAGTCAAACAATGACCAGATAAGTGTTATTTCTGCTTATTATGACATGTTGGTATTAACTCTTTCAACGCTGCTTTGATTCAGTAAAAGATCGTATGTATTTCCTATAGATATTAACTTAACAAACTAGTAGATGATTCCCATGTGATGTGATTCTTTGGAAAGGATGGAACACTATTAAAACTATGGCCATCTTATAGGTAGAACAATTACTTAGTAATGAACTCATGGAGCCCTGAAGCACAAGAGAATGACCCTGGTGGTAATGGTGATGATGTGTTTAATGACTTCAGCTGAGTAGCCTTTAGAAAAGATAAACCCAGTGGGAAATGTGTTTTAAAACTTGCTAAGTAGATATTTTCATTTACTGAAGACAGAATTTAATTTTATGGGATTTTTTTTAAATCAAAGCCTTAAAAGATAAAATGGATAGTAAAAAAATAGATTTTCTCAGAATAGAATGTCCAAAGGATAGTGTTTATTGCTAATAAATTTTAATTTCCTGCCTTTTCAGCCTATTACATGCAAGGTTATTTACTAAAGAAAATGTTGACTCAGAGTCCTCTTTATATTCATTCTGATGTTGGTGATAAGTACAATTATCACTAAATAATCACAGCCAATGTCTTGAATTATAAGTTTAAAAACAATTAAATAGATTGGACTTAAGTTTCCACCTAGAAGGAAAAGGTATTAATAAGCAAATTCTAATAAGCTAAATATTACATTAAAAGTTGAAGTGATACATCTTCTTTCTTGGCCTTAAAACAGACGACTTCATAACTTTTTTCACCAAATTAAACATCGTATCTTGTTGCATAAATTCCCCAATGTAGATGCAATATTAGGTGTGCTGTCTCAGTTTGCAGATGAGAAGAATGAGTATAAAAAATATTACATGTCTCTAAATTTGCAACAATTCAAGCTCAAAGAATGACAAGGTGTCTTTGCTTCTCTTCATGATCTTTACTTATTAAGGAGATTGAAGCACTTAAGAAGTACTAAGGGAAAGAGAATCTTGTCCTGTAGAGGACGTAACCACTATTATAATTCCCATAATTTAGGGGATGCCCCACTCATACACACATGGAGATTAGTACCTAAACTTAGAGAGTTATCTAAGAAATAAAATACCCATGAGTCTATGAGTAGGACATGCTTGGGGAGATTGTGGAAATTGAATGCAGGAAATTTACATTAGATATGATGATATTCCATTGTATATGTACATGAGATGGTCAAGTATAAAGAAAAATTGAAGTATTTTGAAGATAAATTAATAAAATGCAAAAACTAAAGAGACATTAAATATTTTCTCAGGGTAAAAATAAATGGGATAGAAAATAAAATATTGAACTAGCAGCTGAGCAGAAGTGTCATGAAATGGGATGTAACATAAGTAGATATTGTGGATACAACCATGAAAGGAAAAGTATGTGGATGACTGGATAAAGGAAGTTGATTTCCATGAAGTTCCAATATGCTCATTAGCTCATGAGAATCACTTCAGCAAATATTGACAATAATGCTCTCATATATTTTGGCAATGGTGCAATCCTTTTTCACTTTTAGTCTATAAATGTTGAATATATTGAATGGCATAGCTTTGAGCAAGATTGCTTTGAATTTGAGGATGCATCTTACGAGAATGGCAAGAGACTTGTAATCTGTCTGTTGCATTTATTGAAGGACTACAAGTTCTTTGTTAAAAGCAACTTGGGCTGTTTATACTCAGTTTCCTGTATGAAACAGTTTGCACAAAAAAAGATGAAGTAGGTAAAGAGGACATAACACAAACTGACATAAGTAAAACCCAGGTGGATATACATGTGGAATGTAAAACTAGTCAGTGTGTATGCTGGGGTACACATAGGGGTACTCAGTGTAAAGGAGGTAGTAAAAATATAAATCTTGAACAAGGGACAGAATTTCAATTAGAATGAAGTAGTGTACTTTTAAATCTATTATACAGCAAAAGGTAATAACTAATAATAATAATGTTGATATAGGTCCCATCTCAAAAAAAATAATAATAAAAGGTTAGTAAATAAAGATTTGGAAAGAGAGCCATTGAACGAAAGGATAAACAATGTGGGCTTTTACAGATTTGTCCTAATGATGTCATCACCAGATAACCATGCCATCACTTAAAATCAGATTATCTATTTAAGATGAAGATAAAACAATCTTATTGCCATTCTTGTAAGTCAGACAACACATTAAAAACCTCACTCTCCAGCACTGATAAAAAAGAGTAAAACTTAAGGAAAGAGAATCAACTTGTAGTAAGTGAAGTGAAATAGTTTCAAGAAATCCAGTTACTTGGAAGTCTCTGAATGCATACATTTATTGAGTTTACAGTGTGAAAACTACTGAATCTTGTTCAAATCTATCAATCACACAATATCAACTGACCAAGAAACACACACACAAATTCCAGTCACTGAACAGTAATCTGATAATTCATCTCATATCTCAGCTAAAAAAAAAAAAGATAATACCCCTGATATATTTTAAGACTTGGCAAAAGTATACCATATCATTGTAGAATTACAGAAGCTAGAAACTCTGAAAACATATTCCTTAGGATCTTGCAGGTCAGTTCCAACTCAGTTCATCTGTGGTCTGTCTCTGAAGTATAATTTCCTCAGCAATAGAATCCCACCTTCAAGTTACAGAAGGACACCAGGGCAATGGCAATAGCCTATATTGTTTAGGTGTCTTATAGAATCCCTTGGCATAAGGACAACTTCCTATGCCTGACTCCAGGTCTTTTTCTTAGGGTGTCTATGGCTCTCATCGTGAGAATTATCTATCATCCTGTGTGGTATAACTCCATTTAAAGCATATGTCCTTTTCTCAAACTAATAATTTATTACTTGTGTTCTAAATGTTTGTATCCACAAATAAGTATAGCTCTCATTGCTCATTAAATTGTTTCACAAGAGACAGAAGCTACTACAATGATCTAAAACTGGTTAAAATTAAAATAATAAGTAATCATTGTATGCCTAGCCCCAACTGGTTCATCACCAATATACCTAAGCCTGGCAGCCTAAAGGAAGAATGGGCAGAGAGTTTTTAAACAAAACAAAACTAGATAACTTCTTTCATATAATGTCTTCTAGACCTTTCAGGTCAATGAAACCTCAGCCAAATGGTTGCCTTAAAAATATCTGTATATAATAGCAAAAATCACTAGGCTAATATTAATACCAAAATTTTTATATCTTGAAGGGTTACAGGCATCAATCAATAACTTCTTAAAGAGAGGATAGTAGCAAAAGGGATCAGGCAGGGGAGGGAGGAATAGAGTGAGAGAGTATAGGGAAGGACAACAGGAACATATAGGTGTTTAGGTGGCAATTTAGAAACTGTGTACAGTGGAAACTTTCTGTGACCTATGAAGGTAACCCTACCAAGGACTCCTAAGAATGGATACAGAAAATATGGTTCGTTTATACAATGGAATATTATTCAGGTATTAAAACCAAGGATATCATGAATTTTGCAGGCAAATGGATAGAAGTAGAAAACATCATCCTGAATGAGGTAACCCAGCTCAAAAGAACATGCATGGTATGTACTCACTGATAAGTAAATATTAGCCAAAAGTACAGAGAACCCATCATACAACTCATAGACTATAAGAAGTTTAACAAGATGGAAAGTCCAAGGGAGATGATTCAATCCCACTTAGAATGGGAAGCAAAATCATCATGGAAAGCAAAGAGAAGGAGGGACCTGGGTGAAATAGAGGATGGAGTGTGAAAAAGGGGTGCAAGATCAGGTATGGAGAGGGTGGAGCTCAGGAGAGAAGCCTAGAGGGCCTAGATATTGAATGGATGTTTGCAGCTGACAGGAGAGTGAGGGACAGAGGAAACTTCTAGAAAGTCCCAAAGATGTGGAAGGTAAGAGGCTCCAATGACTCAATGGAGATGACCTTAGCCAAAATGCTCAACACTCAGAAGATGGAACCTGAAGAGATCCCCTCCAGTAGATAGCCAGGGTCCCCAGTAGAGACAGGGACACCCACCCATCCTCAAAATTTTTGTCCCAGAATTATTCCTATCTAAAGGAAATTCAGGGACAAAACGGAGCAGAGACTGAAGGAAAGGCCATCCAGTGACTGGCCCAACTTGCGATCTATCCCATGCCCAGGCACCAGACCCTGACACTATTACTGATGCTATGTTGTGCCTTCAGACAGGAGCCTAGAATACTGTACTCTGAGAGGCTCTACCAGCAGCTGACTGAGATAGATGCAGATACTTACAGTCTAACTTTAGACTGAGCTCAGGTCCCACTATGGAGGAGTTAGGTACAGGACTGAAGGAGCTGAATGGGATACTAATCCCATAGGAAGAATAATGGTATCAACTAAACTGGACCCCTTAGAACTTCAGAGACTAAGCCATCAACCAAAGAGCAAACATTGGCTTGTCCATGGCTCACAGTACATATAAAGCAGAGGATTGCCTTCTTTAGCCTAATCCTATAAAGACATGATGCCCCAGAGAAGGGGAAAGTTCAGGGTGTGGGCGGTGAGTGGCGGTGGGTGGATGGCTGAAGGGGAACATCCTCTCAGAATCAAAGGGGATGGGCACGGGGTGAAGAACTCTGGGAGGGGGCACTGGAAAGCAGGCAACACTGGGAATGAAAATAAATAAAATAATTTAATTGAAACGACAGAAGGATCATAGGAGCCACAAAAGTCAAGGATATCGTGAGAACAAGGCCCATGGAATCAATTAAGCAGGTCTCATGGGGACTAACAGACACTGACAATGCAATCAAAGAGCCTATATGGGTCTGTACCAGATCCTGTGCAGTTCTTTCATTTCCCTATAAGCAACTAGTCCCAAACAGCCCCACCCCCAAGCCCTGCTCCACCATTTTTTTGTTCTCTTCTTTGTTAGTTTTATTATTATTATTATTATTATTATTATTATTATTATTAATTATTCATCTTTTTTATAGTCCAGCCTTTACCTCCTTCCCAATCTTCCCATCTGACAGTTCCTCATCCCATTCCTCCTCCTCCATCTCCAAGAGGATGTCCCCACACCCTGACACTCCCCAGACCCACCAGGCCTCCCCATTTATTTACTAAATAAATTTACATCCCTCCCTTTCTTATAAAGCTAGAGTCATTTGTCTAGATAATTTCCAGACAAGATCTCACTATGTGGACCTGGCTACCCAGGAATCCACTATGGACTCCAGGTAGGCCTCTATGTTAAAAAAGATCTGTGTGCCACTTCTGAAAGATATTTATATGGTCTTTTTCAGAATTAAATTTTCTGTCTGAAATACTATATTATAAAAATGTCAAAACTGATAGAACTATATAAAGATTTCAATCAAAACCTGAGTTTCGTATTATAAATTTTCTTTTAATTTTATTTTAATCAACATATATAATATTTTATGCCATATTTTTCTAAGATTATCAAAGATTCACTGATATGAATTTATTGTATTTAAACAAAAATGTCCTGTGTCAAACATAATCATGTTTTAAATTACTAGTAGGACTTCAACAGTTTTATGGGGTAGAAGTGGATATAATTTGACAAATAATATACATTTGATTTGACTCGTGACTGAATTCCCCATAGACAGCACCGTGGCTGGGGATTGTTCCTTATTTAATTCAGTCAGAGGCACTCTGTGCCTTTGGAGTCTCGGTCCCGTAGTTCTGAACACTGAAACTGGGCTTGGGTATGCCAGGCAAGTACTTTGCCTCTGGGCTATCATGGCCCGTATACTCAAGATTCTTATTGAAAAATTACATTTACATCTGTAATTTTACCATATTTATGTGATCCTTGTCTTGTAATTCCTCTCATTAAACCATTACAGCTCTGTTCTTTATTAAAGGGATGCTTTCTAAAGTAAAGTCCAAATTTATTATAGAACATAACTTTAAAGATTATTATCATTAGTATGAACATTGGAGCTTAGCACATACAGCCAAACTTGTAACAACATTATATCTATTTCAACTAAATTGTGACAATACATTGATATGATATTCTTATAGATACCTTTGCCCCTTTCTTTGATTAAACATGGCATATCTTTAAATGTGACACAGCAAAATTAAAATAGGTATAGCTATTCTATGAGCATATCTTCAAATGAACTGAGAGAAAAAAAATCACTAAATGTATTTTACAGCTGTTGTTTTGTTAATCTGATTATGTTTTGGACTTACATATTTGCTGCTCTATGTATAGCAAAACATCAATAGTAACTTCCTTAATCTTGCCCTATTCTACCCTGTCCTAGTATGTGCGCTGCATTTGTGTATATTGTGGGAACTTATTATATCTACCCCTTTATCTACAGGTAACTTTATACCATTGATTTTTTTCATTTTAATTTTTCCCTTATTTACGTATCATACTGAACACAGTTTCACCTACCTCTTCTCCTCATAGTGTCCCTTTCCCCTGTCCCCTGTCCCTTAGATCAACTTCTCCTCCATTTCCCCTTACAAAACTCTGGGCACCAGAGTCCACTTCCCATATAGTTTAGGGGAAAAAGAAGACAAAAAAAATTTAAGTAACTAATTCTGCTGATTTATAGATTAAGTTTCCATTTCTAATTATTTTAATATGTTGTACATTGCAATAAAAATAAACAGACAATAGAAAGCTAAAAAAATAAAAAATAAAAATAAAAACAATCAAAAACAACAGGCCTCCCAGGAATATCAATCAACCATACCATAACAAATTACAATAAGTATAAACACAAACCTTCATATCATGGCTGGACAAGGTGATCTAGGAGGAGAAAGGGGCTCAGAATTTAGGCAAAATAGTTAGAGATGTCTTACTCTTGCTGTCAGTCTCACAAGAGCACCAAGCTACATAAACATAATGTAGATATAAAGGACCTACCTCAGGCCATACAGGGTATTTGTCACTTCAGACTCTGTGAGCTCCTGTGAACTCTACTGATTTGTTCCTGTTGATTATATTCTTGTAGTTATCTCAACCACTCTGGCTCCTAGAATTCTTTCCCTACCACCACATTCTTAGAGGTTCCCTTGGCTTTGCCTAGAAGGTCACTGAGTCAGCTCAGGTGCTGGATTTATTGGAGTAGAGCAACATACCATTAGAAATATTTTGTTGACTGTTTTCAACTCATATTTGGTTCTATCTTGGGTCTCTGTGCTGACCACCCTCTGGTTCCTGGCTACCCATATATTATCAGGCCTGGGCTCCCTCTTGTGGCATGAGTTTCAAGTTGGAATAGCTATTGGTTGGCCACTCCTACAATTTCTGTGCCCATTACCCCAGCACATCTTGCAGGCTGGACATACTATAGGTAAATGGTATATGGGTTAGTGTCTCAGTTCCATTGCTGAGAGGCTTGCCTGATTATAGAAGACAGCTGGTTCAGGCTTCATATTTTCTATTACTAGAAGAGTACACTAGAGTCAGTCTTGTAGATTGCAGGGAGTTTCCACTCCACTAGATTTTACATCATCCCAAAATGCCTCCCCAAATCCCGTCATCTCTTTCTCTGTACTCTCTCCATCCAATCCCTTGTGAACTTTCTTGTTCCTGTCTCTACCCATCCCAGTACACCCATAAAATCAATTCTATTTCCCTTTCTCAGGGAGATCCTTGCATTCCCCTATCCTTGCTGCTTACTCTCTCTGGTTCTATAGATTACAGCGTTATTTTAAGTAAAAACTTCTAGGGTTTTGTTTGTTTGTTTGTTTGTTTGAAAGTCAGTTATGTCAAATGATGTTTTGCTGGGATACACAAATGAATGGATGGTTTACAGGAGCATATCCAGGAAAGAATGTTATCCTGAAGCAGACACAGGTGAATGAATGTTTGATATAGCAAATGTGTGAAAGGACCCAGGATGTAGGAGCATGAATATAATCCCACACACAGTGGGAGAGAGCACTAAGCACTGGTTTGGTTTAGTCAGCCTCATTGTTCTTTACTAAGGACACGCATGTATTGGTTTGTCTTACATAACTTTGCTGAGCTGAACTTGTGGTAATGCCTCCATTGAGAGAAACTCACCTGAGAACTGCTTGTGGGGGTCCTGTGTCAGCTTGCAGCTTACATGACCTCTCCTCAGGCCAGCTGGCAAGCCTTGCAGTTTCCTCAGGATTCAAATAGAGCTGCTAATTCGTGCCTGGTGTCTGTCTGCCAGGAAACCTGGTATGTAGCGGCCAGTTCATGTGTGCTATCTGTCTGCCTAGAGGACTGAACTGTAGCTGCTGTGTCATATTTGATGTTTGCTACAGGACTGAACTGCTGACAAAGAAGGTAGAGCTCATCGCCAAAGAACTATGATTGAACAGGTCCACTTCCCCCATATCCTAATAACTTTTCTCTTCTGCTATCTCTGCTGGATGGTGGACTACTAGAGAGGTTTAACCCTTATTAAAAGTAGGTTGCAAAATGTTTATGCCTACAATCATTATCCTTTACGTAATATGTAACTCTCATATATAATTGAACATGTATCATAATTGTCTTTCTAGGTCTGGGTTACCTCAGTCAAGATATTTTTGTATTTTTTCTACCATACTCATATAAAAAGATCAAACATCAACACTTTATTGTCATGAATATTGCCTTCACTATCCCAGAAGAGGCCTAAGAAGTTCTAATCACATACTTAATTCTATACTTTTATTAAAATTTTGAAAGTAATCACATAATTATTGTCATCTCATGTGAATTTAAGTAATTTTGTTTAATTTGAACATAAATAAGTGAATTTTCCACTTTATGACTTTCCATTACTTTATACTTCACATTTCAATTGGGGAAGTATTGGAACATAAATCCCATATTTGAACACTGATACATAATTAGCCTCTCATGAATCCCAAGTATACATCAACCAGTAAAGTTTATAGTATCATTGAACATCTAACTCTTGAAAGGGAATTTACTCTCTGAAACATAATGGAAGGAAAATGAGGAAGAATAAAAGAATGAGTAAAACTTTAAGTACCCAGTAACTGATTTTGAAATTTGGGATCTATCTGAGGATATCATATACTATCATCTATTCAGAATCACCTACATCAGAGATGATAACCAAAACCACTACTGAAGAATGCTGAAAACATGATTACTCAAGAGATATTAGTATCAAAAGGGGAAAAGTTTAGGACATCAAAGGCTTAGAGCTATCTGTAGTTCAGCATGGATGCACACAGGCATCGAATGTGTTTTTAGAAACATCATCCACTGTAGAACAAATGCCTTAGAAAACATCCCTGTTTTATGCTACCTCAAACTGTGCATCTTTAAAGATATTCTCAAGGAAATACGACTGATAGAACGATGGCTGGCTATAATACTACTTTTTCCACATTATATTTTATCACCCTAACAGCATTTCATAGAAAGCCACATTTATTCTAGAAAAATCAGTATTTGATATATTTTCTCAGTACCCTTGAGAGGAAAGTTAACTTAGATCAGTTACTTCTATTTCTCTAGAAATAACAGTTATATAGTTATTTCTCTAGAATGATCTTTATGGTGAATGAAGTACAGAGAATGGAATTCAGCCATCCTAACTCCCTTTTCATAACACAGAAATGAGCACA
This sequence comes from Montemys delectorum, assembly GCA_019843815.1. Classification (NCBI taxonomy): domain Eukaryota; kingdom Metazoa; phylum Chordata; class Mammalia; order Rodentia; family Muridae; genus Montemys; species Montemys delectorum. The sequence goes on from JADRCD010226655.1 coordinate 19,476, forward strand.
TTAAGAATTAGCGATTGAAAAACTTCTTTCATTGGGTAAAAGTTTAATAGCATAAAGTCACAGATCCATGGATACAGGTACTACAGTTTTCATGGAGAATATTTGTCAAATATGATATGATAATGGGCTATTATATCTTTAAATTGTAATACTAGGGTTGTTTGTGTGCATGTATGCATATATATATATATATCATTACCATCCCTTGAACAAATTATAAAACTTGCACAGTGTTTATGGGTAGACACTTGTTTCAATAATGAAAACGATAAGCAAGTAGACATGGAAAATATACAAATTTTAACTACAACAATTCAAGTTCCAGGTTATTCTGCTTTCAGGTAGTGAAAACTCTGGTGTAGATAAAACTATCCAAAACAAACAAGCAAAATAGTCAGTAGTACTAGATTGAGTCACAAAAATTAAAGTACATATTCTATGTCTTCTGGCTATATTAATTTTCCATCATTTTATTGTAGAAGACATGTCTCTTTAATAACCATGGTGGTAGCAAAAAAACAAATCCAAAAATAAATTTTAGGAAACATTCTGATAAAACAAAAATGAGTTAAACAGAAAATACCACAAAATATCCCAAAAATATCTAAAACAGCATATGTTCTTATGAAAAATAGTTTTGTAAGAAAAATCAAAACATTTTGACAATGTCTATGCATTATCTAGGACCTACAAAGACAAATCTAGGTAATAATGAAACATGTATGCACACATGATTATATATTTGCTGTGCAGTTTACAATCATTTATTATAATAATAAGAAGAAAATATTAGCTAAATGTATTGTGTTATCTCTGTGATGATTGTGCATCACAATTTAAAAATCACAAATATACCTTTATAGACAGTCATCATTTTGGCCATGAACCAGTTCCTTTCCTTCCTATTTCTTCCAAATAACTTGAAGAAAAACTGAAATACATAATAGAAATGTCATATTTTGAAAGAAGAAGTGGAAGAAGTGAGGTGTCTCAACTGGCTTGGGCTTTGTTCCTGTTCCTTCCTAGAACAAGATTTTTTTTTTTTATCACTCAGAATGCCAAGTAACCTCAGAAAATAATTCAAAAGAGGACTTCTCAAGATCTCTATTCTGTGCTTCAAGGGGAATGCCCCATAATATATTTTCCATCTCTTCCATAAAGGTTGAGAGACTGGCTAAAAAAAAACAAATGCTCCACTACTCTTGATACCAAAGAACTACTTCATATCTCCTCTTGCAGAGAAAAATTGCTTTGTCTCACGCACTCAAGGGAATTGGTAAGCAGCCATTGTGCACTGGCTTCCCACACAATGGCAGAATAGAAAACTTTCCAAAGGGACGAAGAGAGAGCAAATAAGGTTAGCGGGATTTAACATTAGGATTCTAGAATGATCTAAAATTAAAGCTATATGATTCCCAGTGTTATATAATACACAGTTTTATTCCTGGACTTACGATACAGAACTTTGAAGAAAACATACCCGAGATCATTATAACAAAGTGCTGCATAATCCATATAGTAGCGTATTTTCTTGAGTATATTGATGCTTCAAGTTGCAAAACAATCCAGTGACGTGACATGTAAGGTGAATATTTCCAAAGAAGTATGAAAATATAAACTCTTGCTATGCAAAGCTGACACTGCCTACAATAGATATTGGTTATTATAATTCAGATGAAAAGCTTAGTAAATTTATCAAACCTCAGAGGAATAAGCTGAGAGCAGACACACACATACATACACACACACACACACACACACACACACACACACACACACACACCACATATAAGTTCCTAAATGGATTTATCAACAACAACACAGGATGACTAAAATTTTAATGGCCATGTCCAAGTTAGATAGCCAGGGAAATTACATCTTCTCAGTATACAACCCAAAAGATCAATACAGTAGGTTTTACAGCCTGGTCATAGAGTCAGTAGTCCGACAGTTACCTGGAATACTTCTGATGCAACTCAAATACAAAAATTGAAGAATCAGAAATCTGATATTAATGATGAGATCAGCCAAAAACATGCCCATTGCATAAAAGGCAGATACACAGTAGCTAATTCATCATTTCAACTTTCATTCCTGATATGTTGCTAAGTCTGCTTATTGAAAGACACAATCAATAGTCACTCCATTTTCTGACACCTATGTGCTGAATTCCCTGTGTAACAACTACAGAGACTCATTTAGCAATATGATTTACTGATGTTTTAGATAACTTTTAACCCTGATAAGTAGATATCCAAGTTAATCATCACACATAGATAACAATTTTATTTTAAATGAGGAAAATAGTAAACCAAAAAAGAAAACCACAGTTTAATTTATGAAAGGATTAAATCAGGAAAAGAAATTAGTTATATATTTTAGTATTGAAAAGAAATTTAAAGTTGAAATTAAGCAGGAGAGGGTGGTTTGGTGAGCAGGGGAAGAGTGTAGAGAACAGAGGTTTTTTTTTTTTTTGGTTTTTTGTTTTTTGTTTTCTTTTCGGTGGGGAAACTGGGAACAGAGATATCATTTGAAATGTAAATAAAGAAAATATCTAATAAAAAGGCTGTTAGATTATTGCAAAAAATAAAGAAGTATTGAGAAAATATACAGGGCAATCCAACCAATATCCAAAGCATAATGAAGCCTGGGAAAAATGTGAGCATGTAGTGACTGAGAGCAACAAACAAACTAGAAGGAATGATCCTGAGACTTGCTACACATCAAAGAATTTGGCATATTACATAAGAAGCAAACTCAGCTAGGTTTAGGAAGTAAATGTTCATAGATTCTAAGCATGGACATGTTAGGAGTATCAGGCCTATGTCTCAAAATTATGCACCTGATAAATGAAATAGAAGACATATCAAGTTACAAAACAACTAATGGAATGATATAATTGTCCTTTAGCATCCTTCAATGGCCCATATGAAGCCACTATGTGACCATTGGGTACTTGTGATATATAAATATAGATAGATAATAAATAGATAGATAGATAGATAGATAGATATAGATATAGACATATATAGATATACACACACATACACAGATATAATTAATGATTAACCTAAAGTCTTGTTTTATTGAGTTGTATTTAAATACCTGTAAGGTTAATGACAGTGATTCTGGAAAGCTTAGCTACAATTTTCTTATTTAGAAAATTACAACTACCCCAATTAAAATGTTTCTGATAATCGATGGTGTCTAATTAAATTGTTCATGGAAGTTAAAGGAAAAACTGAAAATTGATTTTATCACAGTAGGTTACAGAATGTGTTTATTGTTATTTACTTTGACATTACAGTCATTCTCCTCCTTCACATGAACTAAAGTAAAGGTTAGCATAGAACATTTTGTTCTCAGTAGTAAAATAACACTGTTTTTTAAATGATTATTCTTATTCCTATGATATAATAGTAATATTCACAGTCCATTCACACACACACACACACACACACACACACACACACACACAAACATACACCTGCATTAAATCCTGAGAATTTTCATAATCAAATATTTTTTCTAAAGTGCTCTAGAAATTTTTCCTGAAACTTGATAGTTGTTTAAATTTTACTATATTTTAAGACATATTCCCATGTGACCTTGGTGGTGTAAAACTCAGTATGTAGTTAAAGATAGCTTTGAACTCCTGATCTCCTGAATCTACCATCCAAGAACTGAGACTACAAACATGTTTTATGCTAGGCTCCCCTAAAATTATTTTACAAATCAACATTGTACTTATTTTGATCCATTTCTTTTTTTCTTAAACCAATATAATTTAAATTATAATTTCACATTTAAAGAAATACTGCTTATACTTTGTTTTACATTTTTACATGAATATAATTAATTAGGTAAATGTGAGTATGCAAATATGAGTAAGAAAGAGTGTGAACAATTTTTAGTCTTCATCGCTTAACAGGAGATGGTTAGATTATATATCCTTATGGGTATCTGTAAACACACATATGTATATGTGTAATTGTAGTGTTTTTTTAATAATTTGTTTAATTATGGTATTTTTATAAATACTGTTTTTCTCTCCTTTGCTCTTTCTGTGCCAGTTTGCAGATTTCTTCTTCTCAACAATCTTTTCTCTATTGTTATGTCACACATATTCTAATTTGCTTCATTTCTGACCTCTACACTATCTTAATACCTGTGACCACATTGATGGCTTCTTTTCTAGTTTTGGAATTTATATCTACACTGCTCCACACATATACACATGTGCATAAAACTTAAACTATGGGACCCTCATTTAGAAATGATATAGCAATTGACTTTCTAATTCTGGGCTAAACCATTTAATATAATAATTATCAGGTTCACCCATTTTTCTGAAAATTTTAGAACTTTTCTTTTCTTTACAATGTGGTTCCATACTTAGAAGACTTTACGGAAAAGTTTGGACACTACCATCACTTTCAGTAAAATTTTACTCCTGGTGATATTTTAAAATGGCATAGTGACAATGCAAAGCACAGGCCCACGCATGGTATTACAAGCTTTTAAATCCAGGGCATAAGGTAAGAAGATCTCTGTTTCCAATGCCATCCTGGGACTGAAAACTTACCAAACCAATTTGTAATGGCACACATCTTTAATTTGAGCTATACCTTCTACTGGAAGCCTATCTACAGACAATGGAAAAAGGAAGTTTCTACTTTTCTTCATCTGCTTTCACTTAACTGCCAGCACATCTGTTGGGACCTACTTTTTCAGGATTCCAGCTTATACAGGTGAACAGCTGAAATACCTCCTGGGCCTGAGTTACTACTGGATTCTTGGACTTCCCATGCACAGTTCCCATTGTTGGACTAGTTGGACTGCAGACTACAGGTCATTCCAACAATTTAAATATGGAGATATTCCATAAGCTCTGTGACTCTAGAGGACCCTAACTAATACTTGGTAGAAACCCTATGGAAATTCGTACAGAAGAGTTAAAGAAAATCTCAAAACACACCTATCATTTCACACAACTAGACCATTCCTGGACATATCGAAGAATGACCATGTAGGCTACCCTAAAGACCTTTGAAGATACATGCACAGTCATGCTTTTTGGCTTGAATATTCACAGTATAAAAGAAATGGAACTAATATAAGTGTCTTTAATTTTCATGGATTTTAAATAAAAATTAATTTAAGTATTTTAAGAAAAAACAGCTAACCCTTCAGGCAGGGAAATTCTATCATTCATCTAGATGTTAATCATTCTTTATATGAAAGTCATATACATTTCTAGTAGACAGAGAAATTCTGAAAGATTTTAATAGAATAGAGAAGCAAAACCAATATACTATGTTTTTCTAACATTAAGGAACATTTCTTTACATTTTATCAGGAACAGTTTCAGCTTTCATCAACATTTTTGCCTCATTCACAAGTGTCGTGTGTGTGTGTGTGTGTATGTGTGTGTGTGTGTGTGTGTATAATATAGTGGTGAAAAGACTATGTACATATTGTACATCCAAAGCTACACTCAGAGCAAACCTTTTCTATAGCCATAATGAAGGTTCTGATTGAATGTTAATTCCTCTATTGCTTCTTGCATGTTATTTATTACTTAATAATACAGGTTACATTTTCAAGAGAATACCACACATCTATTATGCCTTAATGTCTTTAATTATATGAAATGTCTTTCTCATTTTTCACTGTTTCTGACACATAGAATGCTAATACAATCTCCTATTCTACCTGTACCTTTTAAAGACCAAATGGTTTTAGGAAAAAATAATTTAAATTCAGTTCCAGAAATGCCTTTGAGGGCATTCTTGCCGTGTGTCTGTCTCACTTCAGTATAAACAATCTGTTGCATAAACTGAGCATATGAGCCAAAATGCATACATTATTAACAAAGCAAACAGAAAAATTCAGCATTACCATGATCTTTTCTGAAGAAAGACAGGATGTTTAACCTGGAAGACTATTAGGGCCTTGGATGAGTCAATCATGTATGCGGTCCATCTGACCCACCTTAACTATGCTCTTATCTATGAATAGCTTTCCATGTCTCACTAATCAATAAAATACATAAGAATAGTATTCAGATTATTAAGTAGCATAAATATACAATTTTGTCAAAATATAACTCTAATTTACTATACAGTTTCAGCCAGATATGTAGCAAGTATAGAAATCAAAGGAAGAATAGAAACTGAACTAAGAACAGTTATTAGAGAATATATAAACATGTTTCAATATTCATGATTATTTTAATAATGCAAACATATATGTTGCTCTTTTATCAAAATGAATAAACTAAAGCTTGATGAAATAAAGTTTCTCAGAAGCTATAATTTGATTTTAAGTCTCTATGAAAGTTTTATCATCAATTATAATACCTGGTGTAGGCTCTGAATGAATAAATGTTAAAGCTATCCATATAATATTAAAAATAGAACATCACTATTGTTTTTAGATTGAGTAACAGTATTTGAAACTAATTTTTAGAATATCAAAAATTTAACATAAGCATGTGTATCCATTCTTTCTTTCTAACCAATAGAAAAGCAGTGGCATCATGTAAATGTTGATCAGCAATTGTTTCTGAGAAGGGACATCAGTCCTCTGCAAATGTGGTGTGTAAATGGACTATCCTGTAAATTTGGAAATATCCCAGTGCACCTGGGGCACTCTATGATCACATTCTTCTTGAGCCAGCCTCATCCTCCCCAGTGAGATGTCTGGTTCCAGCCTTCACTGCTCATTTAATCACACCATCACCAAAACACTCCTCTTCACGCTTCCCACCAAACTGCTTCTCATAACCAATTCTTCCTCTCATCACACGTTTTAAAAATAAGTATCAGTCCTAAATTTGTTTAACATAAGTTTTTCTCTGGGTAGTCACATTTACATCTGACACAGGTGGTCTGGAAACACAGTTAGACCCTGTCTTTTTGGCTTAATAAAAGCTTTCTTTCCCCATGTGATTATTTAACAATAATCCCTTCATGTCTTTTATCCCCCTGACTGATAACTACACTGAGAGCTATTATAAATACAGTCAAACTCAATTGTAAACACTAAACCTATAGGGGAAAAATGTCTTCTTGGCTCTTTAAAAACTAGCCAGGGCATGAGTTCTGAATGATAGCCTAGCAATAGTTCTTATGTTGCTAAGTTACACATTATCCTCTAGAGAAAGTTCCTTAGTACTGCTCCCCAAGCACTGAATGATCACCCCACTCTTTGATTTCTATACTTTCTATTGATTCCATTTTTTTCTCATCACTATTTCCCCTTATAAACTATGTATGCTAAAATGATGCTTCTAATATTCTGTGTGCCTTGTTTTGATTCCTCTCCTGTCTCACATGACCCAGGAAACCAAGCCTAGCATTTCTTCATCAAGTTCTCTTGGAAAGTGGTTAATTTAGTAGGGCTTAGTCGACACAGGTCATACAAGAGCTGAAGGGCATCTGAGAGTGGACACTAACTTCCTGTTATAGAAGCACATGCTAATAGATTAGGTACGTAGAAATTGTGGTATCCACCAGCATGAGGAAAGATTCTGTAGAAGATGTACTGTAAGAATCTGTCTGAAGACAGCTACAGTGTACTCATATATATAAAATAAACAAATCTTTAAAAAAAGAATCTTATTGTTCATCCTAAGGAGCTACAAACCCTTCAGCTCCTTTGGTCCTTTTTCTAGCTCCTTCATTGGGGACCCTGTACTCAGTCCAATGGATGGCTGTGAGCTTCTACTTCTGTATTAGTCGGGTACTGTCAGAGCCTCTCAGGAGACAGCTATATCAGAATCCTGTCATCCAGCACTTGCTGGCATCCACAATAGTGTCTAGATTTGATGATTGAATATGGGAAGGATTCCCAGGTCAAGCAGTCTCTGAACTGTCCTTCCTTTAGTCAAACAACAATATGAACTAACTAGTACCCTCAGAGCTCCCAGGGACTAAAACTCCAACCAAAGAGTACAAATGGGGGGACTCATGGCTCCAGCAGCATGCATATAGTAGAGGATGGCCAAGTCGGTCATCAATGGGAGGAGAGGACCTTGGCCCTGTAAAGGTTCTATGCCCCAGTGTAGGGGAATGCCAGGGCCAGTAAGCAGGATGGTGGTGGGATGATGAGCAGGGGGAGGGGGGAGGGAACAGGGGATTCTTTTAGTTTTTGTTTATTTTATTAAATTTTTTTGGAGGGGAACCTTGGAAAGGAGATATTGTAAATAAAGAAAACATCTAATAAAAAATATAAAATATTGCATGCTATTTATCATGGTAAAAAAAAAAAAGAATCTGTGGTTAACCTTGTATCTCTTCAAGCCAGGGATAGTATTATAACCTTCTCCAGAGAGAATGAAAGACCAAATTACAAAAACTATAATAGCTTAATAGAAATTGCTCTAATTATCTTGTTTACTGTGTGTTTTCTTTAGCTTTTCAGAAATTTAAGTGAACATGCTCCTTTATATTTATACACATAGAATTGCACTTTAGTTTTTTGTTGTTGCTTTGTTTGTTTGTTTGTTTTATAGATGTAATAAGTATTTTGCCTGCATGTTCATCTGTATTGTGAATGCTTGTGTCTCCCATTTATGAATGCAACCCCATCTTTTCTCTAGAAAAGTGTTTAAAGGAAAGTCAGGCATAACTGATTTAAATTAGTTAAGTAATACACCCTTCCAATTTCCCAGCTACATCAACGCCCCCTTCTAATAACCATACACAAGATGAATATCTCAATCTTAATGAATACCCATTAATTTATAAAATATAAAATAAATGTAATTGATTATAAATAATTGCAATATTTTCATAATCATTAGGCTACATATAAGAAAAGTATTCATGATTCAAATTTTTTTGATTAGAAGATAAGATGATCAAAAGTTTCCAAATCATTATTTAATTCATTTGTAGACTTCTTACTATAGACTCACATCTGCACAAATGTCCTACAATATGAATTGATATCTTGGTGAACTGGGTAGCTACATTATAAACAGAATATGGGACCATATAAGTGTGGATGAAACCATTCTTCAGAAGACTTTAAGTGTTCAAATAAAGAGAATTTTCCAAGAGTTTGACAGATGAAACACACATATTCCGTAATATAGCAATTATAATAAAAATCAGGGAGAGATTTTTTTGGGGGTGAACTTATGCAAGTTTTGGTCCAGAAACAATTAGCAACAAAACTCCTTCAAGGCATACTATATTTAGATTGGACATGATAGCTACAGAATGACAGGCAAAAGTTCCTGGAGCTTCATGAAGAAAACTATGCAAGTTACAAATACACATAAATTTTTACAAGAGTGGGAGACTTTTTGAATATTAAATTGCTTGCTCCAGAACTGTTATGACAGTAGTTTGGTCCCCAACATCCAAGACAATTCTGGGAGGGTATGGCCTTCAACCTAAAAACTTATAGACATGGATCTATAATTCCAGCTCCAAACACTATAAACAAGAGTAAGCTGGCTGGTGAGTCGTGTTCCGTTAGGAAGCTCTGGGTATCATGGAGAAAGCCTTTGACTTGAATTAGATATCCCTCATATTCTTGGAAATTTAAATACTTAATGCCCAGTTGGTGAATGTTTTAATAGTGCTTGGTATGACCTCTCAGCTATTCCTCCTGCAATTGTGCCTCTTCTGGAAAAATGTATCTTAACCCTCTGGGAAAAGAAGTTCCAAATATAGATTTCTTCTATAAGTGTCCATGGTCATGGTGTTTTATTATAGCAATAGAAAAGTAACCAATGCTCACAGCCTCTAAGAATAAGGTACAAGAACTACGGGGGATGACTCTCAAAATTAATCTTGGGCAATCACTGCAGCACACACAATAAACAAGCACACATGTACATCCATACATGCTCAAATGGTACATGCACACAAAAGATGGAAAAAGACAAAGTTAAAAATGTGATTATATGTGAATTACCAGGTAAAATAATTGTAGAGAAGCAGTTATTTTATTAATTTATTCTTGAAATAATTTATGAGTGTACATATCACACTTTGGTCACACTTACCTCTTCATCACTTGTTATCCTCTTCCCTTTCTTGTGAACTTTCCCCAAGGAATTTTATTTCTAGAAAATGTTTCAAGGGATGCCAAGCATATCTCATATAATTTAGCTCAAATAATAAACCACTGTCCAATTTTCCAGTTCCATCAGCACCTCCTTTCCAGTCTCTTAGACATTCTTAGGGAATCACATGTTTAACTGTGACACATAATTTGCACTGGCTTGATATTTGGTGCTCATTCTGAAGGATTTTTTTTTTATCATCTCCACACCACTCTGAAATTCCTACTCTAAAAACAGTTGACAAGTGCATACATACACCCCTCCCAGGTTCACAGCAAACGAAATATATGCAAGGAAAGTGTCTATTCCACTCATTCTGTTTCAAGGTAATATACATACTTAAAACAAGATCTAGAGGTACATCATTCAGTATCATTGTTTTCTAAGTCTCTATCAAAAAAAGAATAAGCATACATGCATAAGGGCCACCTAAGATGCTTTTGACTTATGTATTACAATGAATATGAAGAAACTCCCAATATACATCATGAGCAGGGAATCATCTCATTGGGAGTCTTCTGCTATACTTAGTACACCAGAGTCAAAACAAACACAAATTAAACCAAAACACACACAATTTCTGAGTGTTGGGGTTTCATTCCATTCTTTTCAATGAAGATTGGGTTTCCAGCTCCCGTGGCTGTGTCACCTTGAATTTTGTTTTTCTTTCTTAATGATAAATCATACAGAAAAGAATAAAGCAGATCTATAGATGTTTGTGTCTCATATATCTTTTTGAAGCATTAAACTCTTGAAGTAACCGTTTATTCTCCAGAAATCAATGTTTTCCTTTAACATGAGTATTGCTGTTGGCAAGTTTTATTAAGTTTTTAAAACAAATACATTAGTAAGTTCGGAATTAAATTTATATATCTATGTGTGGGCAGAAATATTTTCCCTTATGCAGATTATGTTTCTGAAATGGTAAAGGAAACACTATCACAAAATAAAATTGAGATTCTCAATTGCATATTTTTAAATATAAACTAATAAACTATAAGAAATAATTTCAAACATTTCACTGTATTGATCTCACATGGCAATCAAAAGTACCTTATCTCTCATATATACCCAGACTGACAAAAAAATCTATAAATTATCTTATAAATGACATTGTTAAAAAGTATATCTTAGGATGAACAACAATTACCAACTAGTACCCTCAGAGCTCCCAGGGACCCAACCACCAATCAAGGACTATACATGGTGGGACTGAATGTTCTGGCAGCATGTGTATAGTAGAGGATCGTGAATTCGATCATCTATAGAAGTAAAGGACCTCAGCCTTGTGAAGGTTTTGTGCCCCAGTGTAGGGGAATGCCAGGGCCAATAAGTGGGAGAGGGTGAGGTGGCAGGCATGGTGAGGGGGGAGGCAAAAGGGGTTTGTTCTTGTTGTTTTTGTTTGTTTGTTAGTTTGTTTTTTGGAGGGGAAGCTGGGAAAGGAGAAATTTACATGTAAATAAAGAAAATATTTAAAAAAAAAGAAAAACAGTATATCTTTTTATTTTACTTTATCGGATATTTTATTTATTTAGATTTCAAATGTTATCGTCTTTCCCAATTACCCACCAGAATCCCCCTATCCCATCACCCTTCCTCCTGCTCTATGAGGGTGTGCCCCCACTCACCCCACTTCTGCTTCCCCACTAGATGCCTACACTGGGGCATCTAGCCTTCATGGGACCAAGGGTCTCTTCTCCCGCTGATGCCCAACAAGACCATCTTCTGCTACATATATGGCTGGAGCCATGAGTTCCTTCCTGTGTACTCTTTGGTTGGTGGTTTAGACCCTAGGAGCTCTGCTTGGTATATAGTGTTGTTCTTCCTACGGTGTTGCAAACTTCTTTAACTCCTTCAGTCCTTTCTCTAACTCCTTCATTGGGACCCCATGATCAGTTCAATGGTTGGCTGCGAGCATCTGCCTCTGTATATGTCAGGCTCTGGAAGAGCCTCTCAGGAGACACCTTTATCAGGCTCCTGCCAGCATGCAATTCTTGTCATATAGTGTATGTGTTTGGTATATGGAATGGATCCCCAAGTACAATTTACAGACCACATGAAGCTCAAGAAAAAGGAAGACGAAAATGTGAGAACAAATATGGAGACAAAGTGTCAAGCAGAAACTGAAAAAAGTATATCTTTAAAAGTACAAAGTAATAACCACTTATCAGAGAAGACATACCATGTGTGTTCTTTTGTGATTGGGTTACCTCACTCAGGATGATATTGACCAGGTCCATTCATTTCCTTAAGAATTTCATAAATTCATTGTTTTTAATAGCTGAGTAAGTACTCCATTGTGTAGATGTACCACATTTTCTATATCTATCCCTTAGCCCAGAAGTTAGGAATACTCAAAGTACAATCCACAAACCACAAGAAGCTCAAGAAGAAGGAAGACCAAAATGTGGACACTTCACTCCTTCTTAAAAGGGGAATAAAATACCCATGGAAGGAGTTGCAGAGATTAGCTATGTAGCAGAGACTAAAGGAAGGACAAGCCAGCCTGATATAGCTGTCTCCTGAGAGACTCTGACAGTACCCAACTAATACAGAAGTAGAGGCGCACAGCCATCCATTGAACTGAGTACACGGTCCCCAGTGAAGGAGTTAAAGAAAGGACTAAAGGAGCTGAAGGGTTTGCAGCACCTTAGGATGAACTATATACATACATACATACATACATACATACATACATACATACATACATATGTATATATATATACGTATGTATGTATGTATGTATGTATGTATGTATGTATCTATGTATCTATGTATGCATGTATGTATATAAACTAACTAGTGCCTTCAGAGCTCCCAAGGACTAAACCACGAACCAAGGAGTACACATGGTGGGACTGATGGCTCTGGCAGCATGTGTATAGTAGAGGATGGCCAAGTCAGTCATCAACGGGAGGAGAGGCACTTGGCCCTGTGAAGATTCTGTGCCCCAGTGTATGGGAATACCAGGGCCAGTAAGCGGGAGAGGGTTAGGTGGTGAGCAGGGGGAGGGGAGAGGGAACAGAGGTTTGTTCTTGTTGTTGTTTTTTGGGTTTTTTTTTTTTTAAGGGGAAACTGGGAAAGGAGAAATCATATGACATGTAAATAAAGAAAATATCTAATAAAAAAGTACAAAGAAAATTTAGGTTGAACAAT
>JADRCD010226659.1:0-14802 GCA_019843815.1 Montemys delectorum
TACATGGGGGACCGTGTACTCAGTTCAATGAATGGCTGTGAGCCTCTACATTTGTATTAGTCAGGTATTGTCAGAGCCTCTCAGGAGATAGCTATATTTAGGCTGGCTTGTCCTTGGAAGAGGCCATTCTTATTTCAACTCTTTGCAACTGCTAACCTGCCTTTTGTGTCTATGGATTTATCTTTTCTGCTCACTTGGTATAATTTTCCTTAGCATGGTAGTTTTGGACCTTCATATATTTTCTGATAGTTTTGGAACTTTATACATGTTGTAACATGTGTTAGCATGCACTTATTCCTTTAGATGACAGAATCATATGATAGATGTTTGGAGTATTTTAGCTTTAGCCTACCATGATATTTTGAGCACATTAATATACATACATTTGTGTTGACATGTTGTATCTTGTATAACTATGCTATCTGTTGAAAAGTATTCACCCAGATTTTAAAGAAACTGGCAAATGCTTTTTGTATATGGTTTAACCCTTCACCATTCCCATCAGCAGTGCATGGTCTCCACATTCATGGCAACACTTATTTTTATCTATTTCATTCATCAATCCTATGAATTGATATCTCGTTGTGGTTCTCAATTGCATTTTCTTAATGGTTGATGATGCTGGATACCCTTTCATTGCTAATATCTCCTTGGGCAAAGTATTAATTTAAATCTGTCCCATCTTAAACTAGGATATCTGCCTCCTTGCTAATGACTTGTAAAAGTTGTTAGAGTGTTTCGGTTAAGTTCCATATTGGAAATGTGCTTTGTGACAATTTTCTCTTGCGTGGTATGTCTTTTCATTCTATAAAAGGACAAGATTTTAACATAAATAACTTTTGTTATATATACTGTGTGGGAAAGTTTTAACATTTACCCTCAGCATTATTGGATGAGAATTATATTGCATTATTGTAAGCTGTACCTATGAAAAGTACTTAAAACAAGTCTGGAAAGTAGGTTTATTGAAGAATCAGAACATAAGAAAATGCATGAAAAGTATTTCCTTTAGTCAGAGAAGAGAAAAAATCAGTCATGAACTAAAGTCCCAGAGTTGGAATAAAACATGGAGACATGAAGGGAGAAAGAATGAAAACTGTGGGCATGGAAAGGTGGCCAGGGGCAAGAGGCAGCCCAGCTTGTGAGTGCAGCAAAGGAAACCAGAATCCTACAGGTTGAAGGCAGGACCATCCACGTGTATGTGCTTCCTGCTAAGGCAAACATCTAAGCCTACAGTAGAGAGTACATGCAGCAACAGACAGTTTGTTATACAATATGGAGAAACCAAAGAAATAACAAAAGGACTACAGATGATGTAATATGCCACCAATACTGAAGAAAACTGCATGTATGTTTGGTGTGTGGATATGAGAGTTATCTGTGCAAGTGCATGTGTGCAGATACGTGTGCTTCTAAAGGTCAGAGGTCAATCTTGAGTATCATTCTTCAGATAGCCATCATGTTTTTTCAGACAGAATTAAAGGGCTTGTGGATTAGATTTGAGTGGCTGATCAGCAAGCCCTGGGATTCCTTCTGTCCCTGCCTCCCTGGTACTGGGGTTACAGATGGGTGACATGAAACCTGGCTTTGGAGATGGATTCTGGGGTTTGAATTCAAGTCTCCTGCTCACACAGCAAACACTTTTCTAACTGAGCTATCTTCTATCTGAAAACTGCAAATATACTGGAGATAGGTATGCCTGATGAGTATCGGGAGTGCATGGAACCCAGACATAAGTGTTGTCTGGATTACGGGAGTACTGGTTGGTTACTGCAATTGTAGACTACTGGAGTATGTGTGGGAGGTGTTGGAAAGTATTTTTTAAAATGTTCTTAAATTACTTTTAATTATATGTGTATGTGAATAAGTATATGTGTGTGGATTAGTATGTGAACATCAGTGCAGCTATGCCCAGAGTCCAGAAGAGGCTCTTAGATACCCTGAACTGGACCTACCCAGTGTGGATGCTGTGAACCTAGCTCCAGCCCTCAAGAGTAGTGGTCTTAACCACTCAGCCATCTCTCCAGCCCCTATTACAAGCTCATAACCTGTAATCAGTTTTAAATTAAGGTCATTTTGTTTGGGAGTCAACATAAAAACAGATTCAAGAGCCAGTACCACTAAATGAAGAAAACTACTGGCTATCAATAGAAGGGAAACCCCAGAGGGCAGGAAACATTAGCAAATGATATTTAGCTTCAACACAGGAGGACTTAGATGGGTTTTTGCATGAAGTGTCTCACAGAGTTTTGCTTTTCCCAGTTAATCAGGTTATATACAGAAGAGGGAAACCCCAAGACTCAAAATGGTTAAGCTTCTTGGCAGAGCTGGAGGTTGATCTGGATGAGGCTTGGCTCTTAATCACTGCAGTGTGTTGGATGTGGTCCCAGCCTAGATCATCTGAATGGATGGGACCATGGCCTGTACCCTCAAGAGCCAGCACAGTGTCTGACAGGGGCATAGTTAATGACAGTGTGACAAGCAGGCATGGCAGGAACCAAAACTGTAACAATACAGAATGGAGTCCTATCTGGGTAAAGAATGATGAGAATAGTAACAAACCATGGCCAAGCAAGAAATGGAACGGAAGAGTAGGTGGCTAGGAAAAAAGAAAGAATTCTAAAGTTTCAAAGTTCTGTACTTTTCTCTCTGGAGTAAAAACTTCAGCTCCCATCTCCTTCTGTTGCTATTTGTTCCATCCTTGGTTAGTCCTTGGCACTGACGCATGGGTCAGTGTCCACTGCAGGAAAGGCCTCGGCAAACAAGCATCACACTTGTGACTACTACACTTTGGGCAGGTAGAGGCTACACCTTCAAGCCTTCAGGTTGAGGTTGAGCTCCCTGATGTCAGTGCCATCCTCTATAATATATAAATGCTAATTGTTTTTAATGCCAGAAGGCCAAGTAAGGCAATAGGGAAACTTAAATAAAATATTGTTAAAACTCACAAGCCCAGGGACTGGCATTTATAAGTTGAAAATATGGTAGCAGAGTGATTTTATTGGCTTGGCTGTTTGCTCTGATGCCCATATCAAATAGAAATGTCTCATTCCAAAGGAATCACAACACTCCTGCATGGCCTAATGCCAAGCTGATGTGCAACTTGGCTGAATCACTCTCTTCTTATCCTGGCTTAACTCTTTGAAGATAAGACACCTTAATTTCCCATCCTTCCTCATCCACTCAACCATCTCTACCCTTTTCCCAGAGCCTTTTTTCTCTGAGAGAGAGAGAGAGAGAGAGAGAGAGAGAGAGAGAGAGAGAGAGAGAGAGAGAGAGAGAGAGTCCTGGCACCTCACCAAACTTAGCAGGAAGTTATAAATGAGTATTTCACAGTACTCTTGGCTCTCAAGTGAGACAGGTCCTGAGTTAATCCTGAAGGATGGAGGAATGACGCCAGGGAACGTATAGTCATGAGACTATCAATTGCTGTCTATCGTGTACTGATAGGCAAGCAATAGCCTGTTCCAGTGAAGGCCTGAGTGGTGCTATTAGTCATGGAATGATTGAAATCAACCTTTGGGAACAACCATGGTGATCAGAAGCTGACATATGGTGCCTCAAATGGGACTGAGATCCCTACATGAGTCTGAGGAGCGTTGTAGCAATTGCTAAAGGGCTGGTTGATGCCTGCCAGTACTTAGCAAATCAGGGCCATGTTGAAGTGTCAGTGCCTAAGGGACTTAGTTATTTAACTGTCCTTTTTTAGGATCCTATAAATCATCAAAGGGGCATTAAAGAAAAGAGGTACTGGCTTCAGAGACTACAGAATATACAAAGGAGTACGTTGTCCTTTTGCTAAGATTAGTTGCCTTTCTGGTTTCACCATAGCGTCCACAGTAGTTTTGTTTTATCTGTGTGTCTGCATACTTGTTGGACCATGGATGGGGCTTATTGTGACATTTTTTTCTATGATTGATAATAAAACTCTAAAAAGGCAATATCAATCAGCGCCCAATACAGCCTCATGATGGCACATATGATATGACAGCACTTGACCACCTAAGCAGAGTTCTTGGCATTTAGTACCAGGTAGAAGGTCTAAGGTTGGACCCTTTAGTCAGCCAAGACACTAATGCCTCTGGGAAGCCCTAACAAATTTAAGTTAAGCTAAATAATAGTTTAAGCCTGTTATGCCCATCAGGCCTTGTATAGGAAACATGGATGTGTTGGTTGTCATTGTCTCGGCAGTGATTATTTAAAACTCAAAGAGTCTACCTGTTAATTCCAATGATTCTCAGTTCATAATAAGAACATTGGAGCAAGGGTATCAAAAGTGGGGCAGTTTATTTCCCAAACTTGCAAAGCTGAACATTGATGTGAAGAAAAGACAAAAAGAAGGCTGGTGTGCTGACCTGGCAGGAAACAGTGGTTTGAATAGCCCTAACCTTATCTCCTGGCTTCCTGGGTTGGCTAGATCTTCAAGGAGGTAGAACCTTCCCAATGTCCAGTGTTTTCCCTTCCTGGGATTCTCCATTCTACTAGCTCAAGGTTTAAAAAGGATTACCTAATGTGTGTTCTAGGGCTCGGGACTCCCTCCTTTTCTGATAGTGAGCTCAGGCATGTAGGAGACTGACTCTAACTTTTTAACCTTAGGCTGAACTGACAATACCTAGACAAGCAGCTGCCAGCTAAAGGAGACAGGAGCCTAGTGCTCCCTGCTTATCTGGGATTCTCTGAACTCTAAATGCACTTCATACTAAAAATAGATCATGATTTATTTCTTACAGCACTGATCTAGCAGAGAAACATTTTCCGAATCTTTCCCATATATCAGGGACCAAGATTGTTTGATTTCATTTAACAAACAGGAAAACCAGGTTACGCACGGTTTAGCACTTTCTGTCCTTTGATGGCAAAATAAAACTTCAGAGAGCTGGCATGGTCTACTTAGGACCACAGGGTGAATAAGTGTCTGAGCCAGGATTTGAACCTGGGTCATGCTAGTACAGAAGATAGACATTTAATCTCTACTTTCTTCAGTCTGGAGTTGCTTTGGTCTATATACAGTTTGAATGCCACACACAATGTTTCATGTATTGAAATTGGGTGGCAATTGTGAGCTATTAAGATGGAAAGTGGGACGTGGAAAGATGTCGCAGTCGTTAAAAGCACTTACTGCTCTTGCAAAAGACTGGGGTTCAGTTCCCAGCAGGTGGATGGAACCTCACAACCATCTATATCTCCAGTTCCAGGGAGTCAGATACCCACCTCTGACATACACAGGCACTGCATGAATATGGTACACACACACACTCAGGCATACACATAGACAATTTTTTTTTTAATTTTTCAAAAGTCAGAAAGTGATTTCTACTGTAGTATTTTAAAATGGGGACCTTTGAGAGGTGATGAGGATGGGACAAAGTAATGAGGATGGAGCCCCATGACTGAATCCTGCTGTTTTTATAAAATGAGGGAGAGTGATGTGATCAGAAAGGCTGACGTGCGCATGTGCGCTCCCTGTCTCTGGCTGTGCAATGCCCTTTTTACTCTCAGCACTCTATGGGCGGGAAATCATCACCAGATCCATCCTTTAAATCTTCCCCTTCCAGAATCAGGAACCAAAACAAATTTCTTTCTTTATAAAGTACCTTGTCTCAATTATTTCATTATGGAAACAGAAGTGAAAGCACATAGTAGTTAACACAGAGTTTTCACAATCACTTAAGAATACGATAAAACCCGTGGCACCCAAAAGCGACTTTGGCTGCCTGTGTTCCAGTCACTGGAAATGCACGGAAAGGATGCTGAAAGACATGCTCCCCAAGTTTGAGGCCATCCACCCTGGCCCCTCCAAAGCCTGGAGCTTTTCTACACTCATGGTTTTCTCTGCCAACCTTATAGCAATGTAGTATTTTTCTGGAAGCTACAGAAATCAATGACAGGCAGGCAATATCTTTGTGAGCATGATTGCCAGTTGATCTCTGCCAGGTGCCCTCAGAAGTCCCAGGTTTCAAGAAGAGGCTGGCCCAGGGCACTTAAAAGTTGTCTGTGGACAATAGATGGCCACATAGTAGACAGCAAGACCACCACATGAAGTGAACCTGGAGACACTGCCCCCTCAAAGCATCAGGAAATAGTTTTTTACTCTGCTTAGTAAATACCTCAGGCCTGGGAGATTCCAGCATACAGTCTCAATGCTGACACCTCAGAGGGCTATGGCCTGTCCCTGTGTCCATCTGTAGTGCCTGGAATGACTGCATTGACAAGAGTTCTCCTACTTAATTTGTTGCTAACTTTTTTGCTACTTCCCCAAAAGCCATGCAATAAGCCCTAGACTAAAGGAAAAGAATATGATAAACTCTACTGCGTTAGATGTCAAACATGATCCCTCCCTCTCTCAACTTGCAATGAACACAGGGTTTCTGAGTTTCTAAGGAGACTGCTAGGGATTTCTATGGCTGGCATGCGTGGGATAGAGACTCACCTGGCAAGCACATTGAAGAACATATCTGAGGCTGAGACTCAATGGTCACTGTCAAATGGAAATCACACAGCTGGCATCCAATTCTGAAGGTCTAGGCAGGAGCAGAAATGGAGCCACCAGGTGGAACCAGAGCTACAGGCAGAAGACATGCCTGGCAAGGATGGATGAGTGAGTGAGACATCTGAGCATTGGATAGCATCGTGGGATGTTCTAGGATTCTTGGCTGAAAGCTGGCCACCATGATATTCTCATCCTCCAGCTTACCACATTTTTTTCAACACCAGTTGTACCACAACCTCCTGAACAGTGGGCCTCCCCACAGGTAATCTGGGTTTGAGTACATAGAACTAGATGCATGTTCCTGTTGACGCCTCAGACACTGTCTAGGCCAGACATTATTAAACAGTACTCCAAAAGTGCCTGGACAGCCATACTCAAATTATCCCAGGGTACTTCTGTCTCCCAAACAGACAGTTAATATGGAATTATAATGTATAATTATAATGAAGCACTAAAATAGTGCTTCATGGGTCTACTCCAAAAATTTCTGAAATCATTTATAAACATTGTAAAAAACAATGCTGTTCATGATTACATATAGAACATGTTATTTCCAGTTTGTATAAACTTGGTGTTTTCATCCTAAGAGGCAAATTTGTGTGTAAAATTCCAATTTTACTGCGTAATATGCTTTGCTTATAACCTATTCTGAAGTTTTCTATTTAATGTACTACATGGCGTGAGAAGAATCTTCCAGGTTGCATTGCTTGCCCAGGACAAAATCAGTACATGGGCTAAAGACATGGATATCCCAAGTGTCTTCCAGGTTATGGTTAGGTCCTGTCTAAGGATCTTAGATACTGACTGTCTGGCCTGGGGCTCACTATGTAGCACAGGCTAGCCTGTTAGGGGCCCATCTTAGCTAGCCACTAAGAGGAAAATGGTGTATTATCTTCTGCAGTCTGGGTCTGCAATGTCTCCTAAAGGCTGGTGGGGTAAAGATTTGGCTACAATCTTGTAGAGTCTATAAGCAATGAGGCCCAGTAGGAATCCCTTTAGATCACTGAGGGATCACTCTTGAAAAGTACTGTGGTACTCTGCTCTCTTCTCTTCCTACCTTTTACTTCTGAAACATGATGTGCTATCTCACCAACAATAAAAACAATGGAGCCAATAAGCACTTCTAGTACAACTGTCACTTACACATATTTGTTACAGTAATGGCCAGCTGACCAGCATATTTCTTCTCCAGAAACTAGACTCTACAACCACCAGGGGCAAGGAACCATGGGTAAGAGAGAGGGGCCCAAGCCAGGTCTAGAGGCTGTGTATTAAGTCCTGTTATGTCTTCATTGGACTCAAGTTCTGTTTTTGGTGTGTGTGTGTGTGTGTGTGTGTGTGTGTGTGTGTGTAAAATTTATCCTACTATGTAAATTATAGATTATGTGACCGACTGGTATGGCAAGATATACCCATGAGTGTAATAGTGGTATAGATGTTAAGACATTAACCAACTGTTTTCTGGTCAGATTTAAGACTTCTCTACAGGAAGAAACACATGTTTGATACTATAAATATGGCTAAGAGCTCAAGGCTGAGGAGATCACAGGTCCCAAGTTTGAACCCACTACCATGACTCTGCCAAACAGACATAGAATCAAGCTGCCTTCAAAATTTGTATCTTTATAGTACATTAATTAGTGCGACTCTCAGACTTCGTCAGAGAAGCTTCTCTGTGGTGGACAACAGTTAACGTAGAAACTCTCCCTGCTCAAAATGCAGAGAATAAGTGTGAATGGAGTGCCCAACCACAGCTGGAACCAGCACAGACGAGGAGGGAGTGCAAAGACTGTAGAAGCCAGAAGTGTGGGAGGAACAAAGCAAAACCATGTCTTCTGGACGTGAGGAGACTGCCACACGCATGAGCTCACAGCAGCTGAACCTACCACCACAAGATGAGCACAATATCAAGCCAGTCAACATTGTAGTGTAGCTCAGGGATAGGTTCACAAGCCATCACTCCTATTAAGCAGACATTGACAGTTGATGAACCATCCAACTAAAAGGATAATTAGTTTCTTTAAGAGTGTATCCCCCAGCATGTGCACGATGCTGCAGTAGATGCCCCCACATTCATGAGCATATGGGTACCATGGCTTGGAGTATGTAGGTTATTTTAATAATAATAATAATAATAATAATAATAATAGAGCATAGGAAATTGGGAGCAGGTGGGAGGTAGGAAGGTAGATCTGAGAGGGTCTGTGGAAAGAAGTGGTACGGTGGTAAATATAATCAGAATACATTACATGGACTTTTCAAAGAATTAATAAAAGTATTATATTTTTAAAAAGCAAAGCACCTCACACATTTGTTTTCAAGAAACTCTGCTCAAGGGTAAGAAGGAATTCATACATGGTCACAGAGCCAGGAGGTAGAACGTCAAGGTCATAATCCAATTTGGAAGTCAGAACTCAAGTTCTTAACAAGTAAGACTGAGAAGTTATAAGAATGGACCTGTGGAAGCCTTAGCAGAGTAGAAATAGCGATCAGTTTCTTAGTATTAGCTAAAGACTCCCATCTTCACTGGGCATAGCCCAGTCAGTAAAGGCCTTCGTCAGACAGGAGCCCCTTCGTGGAACAAAGAGACTTCTTATGCACTTCATGTCTGGGCCCTCAGTACATACTCAGGGCTTGGACCAGGGCAGCAGACAAAACCAAGGCAGATTTTAGCCACTACACTGACATACTGTCTTAGGCCTTGAGGGCTATTATTACCGTGGACATGGGACAGACGAAGCTTGCGCTGACATTGGATGATCTGTGGTGCTTCTCATGAGAATGAACCCTGTACAGCCATACTTAAAGGTTTGGCTCCCAGGTGAGGCACTTGTTTAGGAAGTGTTAGAGGTAGGGCCTTGTTGGATGAGGCCTGTCACTGGGGGTGAACTTTGAGATTTCAAAAGCCCATGCCAGGGCCTCTCTCTCTTTATTTCTGTCTTTCTCTGTTTGTCTCTCTGTCTCTACCCTTTTCCCTGTGTTCCTCTGCCTGCTACTTACAGATAAATGTAAGCTCTCAGAAACTGCTCCAGCATCATACTGACATGCCTGCACCATGCTCTCTGCTATGATGGTCATGGACTGACTCTCTGAAACCACAAGCAAGCCCCCAGTTAAATGTGTTCCTTCGATAAGTTGCCTTTGTCATGGTATCTCTTCACAGAAATGGAATTGTACCAAAGACGTGACCCTAGACTAATATTTCACAGACTTCCTGCCACCATCCAACCCTCACAACCTTCTCCTTACCCTCTGCAGCTAGGGCTGGGTTCTAGCTACCTGCTACAGAAACGCAAGGTATGTGTCTACGACTGTATTGTGTACTTTTCTCATTAGTTAAAAAAAAACCCAATCAAAGCAGTGTAACAGAAAGGAAAGTTTGTTTGCTCTCAATCTGAAGTATGGTCTATCATGGCAAGGAATGCACAGAATCAGGAAAGAGCAGCAGCCACTCACACCAGAGCCGTGCTTGGGAATCAGAGAGGACTAAAACACGGGTGATCAATTAGCTCTATCTTTTCTACTTAGTCAGGGATCTCAGTCATTGAGTCGCACCACCCACATTCAGAATGAGGTTCCCTGCTTCAGTTCAACATTGCTACAAGCATGCTTACAGACACAGCCAGAAGTGTGTTTCCAAGTAGACCCTAACTCTAATTAAGTTGCGGTGGTCATCTCAACCAACATTTCTTCCATCATCTAGAACACAAACCCACTTTATTCCTCACAATAGTCCTCAGAGATCAAACAGAAAGAACTCTTCTCGTTGTATAGACAGGAAAGCTAAGGCCTTGTGAAACTGTATCATTTACCCAAGGTCTTAAAACCAATGAGTAATAATGCCTGGAGCATCTCCTCCCACCTCTGATACCCACCCTCTTTGCTCTTCATAGTGTTCTTTAACACAACAGAGATAGAATTTAGTTGGTTTGGGTTTTTTGAGACAGGGTCTCACTTTAGCTTAGGCTGGGCAGGAACTCACTATGTAGTCCAGGCTGGACTAGAGAGACTTTTCAGGGGTCACTATCCCATTATAACCCCATCTTCTAATAATCTCCTCTTGTTTCCCCCCTCCCCCCGGCAAGCTACCTCCCTTTCCTGGCTCCTGCCCTTGCCTGGTTCCCATTGATCCCCACAAGCTGCCTTAGCTAGCATTCCCTAGGACAGGTCTGAATGACCACCCTTCTTGGGTCGCCAGAAGGGACACACCTTGGAGATTTCCACCTCAGACATGTCTGTCAAAGTTAAGAGAAATGGAGAAATAATGAGAAAGGGAGCCTGTGGGGGCAGCAGCTGCTTTACAGTCCCACATCCCTGGAGAGGATGACTCTGAGAGAGAGAAATATTTTCTGCTTCTACAAACAACCCAGCCCTGAGGAGAGACTTCTTTTACATACACTTTGCAGGGACGACTTAAGTAAGTCTTGACGACTCTCTTTCCCTGGAGACTGGACTAAAAGTATTGTTTAGAAATCTAATATATGGTTTATTTACTCAATTTGTGCTGAGCTCCACAGTTCCTTCAGGCCAGCCTCACTCACCCATTACTCTATTAATGCTCCATTACTGAAATTAGTGCTGTAATTGAAGGGGGAAGGGCAGCAGAAGGGGGCACTCCTTAAAGACACAGGTCCTGGCTAATCACATCAAGAAAAGGGGCATGGGGAACTGGTATGGGGGACACATGAGCATTCCAGACGTTCTGTTCTGGCCCTTTGAAG
This sequence comes from Montemys delectorum, assembly GCA_019843815.1. Taxonomy (NCBI): domain Eukaryota; kingdom Metazoa; phylum Chordata; class Mammalia; order Rodentia; family Muridae; genus Montemys; species Montemys delectorum. The sequence goes on from JADRCD010226659.1 coordinate 11,212, forward strand.
CTGGGAAGCAGAGAGGGGACTGATTGCTGTTGTCCAATCAGAGTGACTCAGGAACTTCACCGAGCCTTTCACATCTCACTACACTAGTGTTACACTCTTTCCAGACCCAGACCAAGATAGCCAATGCCAAGGCATGCAACTTCACTTCTGCCCTTGGCAGTTTCAAACACACCGTATCAGTTTCCATTCTTGGCAAGTGAAGAGGTCAATGCCATTTGTCTTCCTTGGCTACGCTCGTTATTGCAATGTGCCAGGGTGCTGTCACATCTCTTTGTCTTTTCATAGTCCAGTCAACTCTCCTGAACAGCCCCTGTACCTTCAACCAGCATAGCTCTCCTCTTCTAAGGACCATTCCATGGGCACTCTCCTGTCACCATCTCCACAGTTTGTTCACAGTTTTGTGTCTTTCCTGTGAAGTAAGCATGCATTGATACTCTGCAGCCCCCAGCACGTCACTTCCTCTTATAAACTGACTTTATTTTTTATGAGCTTGGTCAGCAATTCATGCCCTAACCGATAATGACCGCTGAGTTCTCAGTTCTTAGGCATCTGAGTTGCACTATCTCTCCCCTGATGTACTGACTGTCTTAAAGATTTCCAACCATCGACTTTTCAATCTTATTCTTTATCAGACATCATAGTAGCACTAGAAATTGCCAAGCCTCTTATTTCTGGAGTGGATATCTCCTCCCTGTCTCTACAAAACATGGCCTTCTGCTTCTCTCTGACAGAACATTCTTTCTATTGCTGTAAATTTAATATTACTGTAAATTTAATATTTAATAATTACAGAAATTCTATTGCTGAAAATTTAATATTTAAAAGACAGACAATCCAAGCCTGGATTTTTGTCTTAAAACTTTAGAGAGCCCAATACAATACACAAACAGATATACACAACCCCTTCACAGATGCTCTGAAATCTGCATTCCTGGTAACAGCCTCTTCTCATTTCCTCAACGATTTCAGGGGTTTCTACTCTTAGAATCATGGGTATTGGAACAACTTCCACATGCAGCCTGGGCCCTTTTGGCACTTCTGTAGCTGTATTTTCAGCTGTCTATCTCTGTTTGTGAGCTGGCAATTTCAGACCTGGTCTTCCTTAATGTCTGTTTCACCTTGGAGCCAATTATGTTTAGCACAAAATAAATAAACCTTTTAAAGTAAATAAAAAAGTAAAAGCCCACATCATCTTTGCCTAATTTCCCAATGTTTGGCGCCCCAAATGGAGGCAAGAGTTCATGTGATGGCCTCTGTGCAAAATTGGAGAAAGATGGCATGATTCAACACCACTTTCCCTCCAAGTGCAACTTAAATAGGACTCTCATTGACCTCCCCCAAGAAGCCTGGATTATTTTAAGGGTGTGCAGGTGAAATACTCTTAGCAGCTTGATCATCTTTACCCTTTGGTCCAGCTGAAGCCAGAGCAAGAGGTGCTAAAATCTAGCTGAAAAAGCTGGTCCCAGGACACTTCTAGACAAATCAAAGTTAGAAGGACAAGAAATCCCTCCAGGTTGCTCTCAGGAGGCTGAACAGCAGATTGAAGCTACCAGAGAAGTAACTGCCCTTCAGAAAACCTTCTGGGTCTGGGAACAACTGTGATCACATCTCGTTGGGGCAAAGTGACACTACTTATTGTCACAAAGAAGGACCTGCTAATGATTTTCTAAACAGAGCCCTTCTAAGTGATCCTCACTACTCTCCAGAGGGAGCACACTCCTAGGATGGTGCAGGGCTGCGGTAAGCAAGAACTGAATGGATTGTACTGAAGTACTATGTGCAATGAGAACTGTAAGATGAATTCTCCATTCAGTGTGGTCTCCAATAACTGCCATCTGACTAGCTGTATGCTCACATGATCCTTCATACTCTAACCCTAGAAATCAAGATAGTATAATCAGTCCAGTGCAAAGAGAGTCTAAATGCTTTCTCTTAATTGATATATTTCACAGCATGTAAACTATAAGCTTTAGAGTTTCGAAAATCCCTCTGTGGATAGGGCAGACTATTCAACTGATGGACTGTGAGTTTGAAATGACCTTGAAGTTTCTCTGTAATCAAAGGGCTAATTAACCAACACACTGTTAGGAAGCTTTCTATTCCTTATTTGGCTGGTACTTGGTTTAAATACCTGAGCAGGCACAGCTGATTAAAGTAACGTGGATGTGAGACCTAAAATGTCATTTAATCCAGTGTTCCCCTACAATGTATGAAGGTACCAGAGCCCCATGTCTAATTAAGAAACTTACACAAAGATACAAGGCTTTTAGAATCAAACCCTGGATTTCCTGATTTCCAGATCCGTGGTCTTTCTTGTTCACCATTCTCTAGAGGTGAGGGTCTAAGAATTTCAGCTATTCAAGCAAACTGCCATGGATATTTTCTCTAGACTAGATCAGATGCCATGCTCTCCTAGCAGAAGCCAATGGTGATCTGACATCATATGCAATGACCCTTTAAAGTTTGTTTTTACAAGCAAGATCTTCCTGTGTATTCTGGTGGAAGAAAACAAGCTGTGTAAAGTTTTAAAGGCATGCACTGCAGCCAAATCTGAAGATGTGACTGAGAGTCTTTGTGAGCTTTCACAAGCTTGTAGTATATGTTTCAGAGTGTTCAAACATGCTCATGCTTAAATAGTGGTCTATGCCGTGGAAAGATAATTGGGAATAGCTCATGCTATTCTAAGAGGATGTAGAATGAAATCAATCTCCTCTCTCTCTCTCTCTCTCTCTCTCTCTCTCTCTCTCTCTCTCTCTCGATGTTTGGGTTCATATTCTCTGGTGAACCAGTGGAAGCATTGTAGGTGGCATGAATAGCAAAAATAATCAAACAAGTAAAGCAAGCAAGCAGTATGTAAGAAGGAGCTGCTTGGGTTAGGCCAAGGAAGTTCCTCAGCTGCTCAACCCATGCCATATAAACCTTGACCTTCACTGGGAGATTTGAGAGCTGACGTCAGCTTTCATGTGAGGTCCTGGGATTCCGTGTGTACATAGTCAAGGCTAATCACTTTACTGTGTCACCCTTACCACCCTCCACAGCACTGTCAAGCCATGATCATAGAAGATGGCGAATGTCCACTACAGAAGATCATGGAAGATGGTGAAAGAACCAACCTTGATCTAATCATGAAATAGATTGTGGGCTGTGGCTCCATACAATGAAATGAAGGACCTGCTTCTATAAAAGTTTCACCTACAAAGGAGCCCTTGTAGCACTGCAAACCAGTGAATTCTGGAGAGCCATGTAGATGGAAGGTCAGGACTATGGAAAGACCAGAAAAAGCCTTCTAGGAGGCCATCAGAGCCTTTAAGCAAATCAAGAGACTCTTTTGGTAGAAGTGAGGAGGGCTAAGAAATAGATTCATATTTACTGATTTTGTTGACCTAAAATCATAGTACTACTTGAAAAACACAAGACAAATTAAAAAGAAATAAGAACCTTGGTCTAAAAAATATATATGTATGCCTGAAAAATCTGACTGGACATGAAACATAAGACTGCTGGATTTAATCAAATATTTAAAAACATATATTAGTATAATATTTTTATTTTTAATCTGCTTATTTAGGTCACTGAATCACGCCCTTTGTT
>JADRCD010226662.1:0-16236 GCA_019843815.1 Montemys delectorum
CTCAAGCATACTGCCACCATGGTAAGGGCATGATGTTGAGCAAGGGGCACGGATAAAGGATGCTCTCTTTCATGCAGCATAGAGGTATGCTGTTGGCCTTATTGGAGAGGACCGCGTCCCTATCATGTGACTTGGCCTATCTGTGAATGAAGTGGTTACATACATGTGCAAGTCAGGGCTCACTGTGGAAAAAGTACTAGAAAAACCTTTTGTGGGAGAATGGTTCCAAGGTAGGAGGATGAGGTCCTACCTGAATCATGAAAAAGACTGGAGGCTGGACACCGGGGCACCATCACTCAGGTCTTTGTTCTTCTCTTCCCAAGTTGGACCTGGAGGTTGGGAAATCTTAATTGCTCTTAGTAAGGGAGAGGATAGCATGAAAGGTGTATGAAATCATCACAGAAGCCAGAGTCATATTCTATGCCCAAGAAACAGGGGTGTGTTTGTGTGTGTGTGTGTGTGTGTGTGTGTGTGTGTGTGTGTGTGTATGTGTGATGGCATCCATCCAGCTGGCTATTTATAAATCTCATGCTATATGGAATATGGGCCAAGTAGGTCAGCTGCCACTTCTGGCAGTGAAGCTCTCCCCACGTTCTAACTTCTAGCATTTGTCCAAGAGCATCATATTGGATGACCATTAAATTGATTCTAGAGCTTTCCACCTACACTATTATAATCAGTGCTTGACGGAGCTAGAATACCATTGCTTTGTGAGAAAAAAATATGTCAAATTGTTGAGTCTGGAAATGTGGTTTGAGGTGTCCTACTTGCCACTGACAGGTAGAGCTTAGTACTGACAGAATGAATTTATATGACCAATGAGGATTTGACCAGGAGTAATATCAGCAAATTTCTTTCCAATAGGCAGAATAGGAGAGACTCAAATACAGCAGACTTTTACATTTTACAGGTTTAAACATAGTAGAATAACAGGCAATTAAAGACTATTGATAGATGAAAATACAACCAGTGAAGAAAAATAAAATCAAATCCTTATTTTTCTGAACAGCAGCAAATATTTAAGTACTGATCAAGACTGCTTTATATGTCAGGGACAACTGTAGCAGATATGCTAATACAAAAGGGAAAAACATCATGGGGCTACAGCCCCTTAGGACGAACAACAATATGAACTAATCAGTACCCTCAGAGCTCCCAGGGACTAAACCACCAACCAAAGAGTACACATGGTGGGACTAATGGCTCCAGCAGCTTATGTATAGCAGAAGATGGCCTAGTCGGTCATCAATAGAAGGAGAGGTCTTTGATCCTGTGAAGGTTCTATGCCCCAGTGTAGGGGAATGCCAGGGCCAGGAAGCAGGACAGCGTGGGTTGGTGAGCAGGGGGAGGGAGGAGGGAACAGGTTTTTTTTTTGTTTTTGTTTTTTGTTTTTTTTTTTTTCAGGAGGGGAAATCTAGAAAGGAGATATCATTTGAAATGTAAATTAAAAAAAAAAATGATGAGAGCAGGCGAAATAGTCTTCCCTGGAGAAGAACCTTCTAACTCAATAGTCAGACCTGAAAAAGTGAACTAAGTGGAAGGAACAGGCAGCATTTATGTATTTATGAATATATGTGTAACAAAAACTAAAGGAAAAGAGGCCAGGCATTTGAGAGGGAGGAAAAGAGGGAGGGGTTGGATGGAAGAAAAGGAAGAGGGCAAATGATGTAATTATTTTAGTTTTTTAAAAAAGGGATGTGTTATATGCATATTATGTTGAGGGGGAGAGGGAACCACACATGAAATAAAAACAGAGACAGAAGCAGGAAGCCATGGGTAGGGAGGGGGATGGGCAGGGTGGGGGTGAAGATCATTGCCTTTCATTTTAAGGTCCTTTTAATAGTGTTTTGTTTTAAAAAGTAATGCTCACATTTTATCTTAAAAGTCATAAAAGGCTCTTCTCTTACTATGGCCCTTAACAATGTTACTCAAGATATTTTAAAGAAAAGAATGTATTTATAAAACACATTCCTTTAATGATGACTCCCACTTAGATGGGTTATTGAAGTTGTTTGGCTCCATTTAGATCAAAGATCTCAAGGTTTATATTGAAATTTGTCTCTCTCTCATTTGCATCACTGTCTCTGGCCCTTTAATTGCTACCCATGTGTCCCAGCTGAAGATAAGACACACAGACTGTGTCAGAAATCGGGGATAGGATGAAGACCCAGACATATCCAATTAGATCAGATGTTATCTTCAGGTATGCAGGTGTGAGAGGAAGGGTTTAGTGATGGATTTTTTTATGGGGATGCATGTGCCTGACTTACTTTGTAAGGAGCATCTATGAATTAGAAAGAGCCATCTTGCTCAAAGTCTTCTCTAAGGGAAAGGTCCAAGGTCAAATAAGATTAGTAAAAGCCTTTTACTCAAACACACTGAAGCAATTCCTACTTTTAAAACTGAATGCCATCTCAATAGTCAAATTGAACAGACTGAGAATATCAAAGAGAGTTATGGCATCCTTAGTAGGCATGTTATAGGATTGAAGTTCTGTGGAATATGCTTTAGAAATTTGAGAGGTTGAATTGAGAAGTTATGAGAAACAAACAAAAAAGAAAAAAAGGAGGAGAGGGTGTGGTGACATTTAGTCAGAAGAGACAGTATTTGGGTAAAATAACCGGAAAGGAAAATAATTTGTTTAGTGAAAGTCAACTCTACTATATAATGCAGGGAGGAACTGGATGCTTGCAGTGAGTGACCCAATTAGTGACTAGGAAATTCCTAGGACAGCTCTGGGTAGGTGTGAACATTGTGAAATCCTTTGTAACCCTTAGCAGCTTTGTTGCAGAGAAGGCACAACAGGCTCCAAAGATCAATATGCCCTCCTCAGAACAAAAGCAAGCACAGGGCTGCTTCATGGGATGCATCCTGCAGCCCCTGTGGGTGCTTGCAACTGAAGATAACGAATCTTAGAACTGGGCAACAATGGTGCTTTGTCTGTAACTTTTGCAGTTTGTAAGTGCTACTTATTATAAAGCAATTCCTTTCCTCTGTTCATGATACAAAGTGTATTCTTAGCATGGCCCTTAGAAACTTGAGCATTGTTTCTTCTTTGCTTATTGAGTTTAGTATTTCCAACAGTTTGCTTCTGGGGGAAGTACTTGATACACTTAATTGCCAGTCTGTATAGTACTCTTTATCTTTGGAGCCATTGTTAAAAAATAAAACAAAAAAACAAAACAAACCCCTAAGAGCTACTTGAACCCAAGCCCTGAGCTCTTGTGACAGTCTGTGTGAACTGCTCAGGGACTAATTGGTAGATGAAGTATAGAGTGTAGACACGCTGCGTGAAGGGGATAATTCTCTTTGTTATGAAAATTACTGGAGAGATGCGAGCTTTACTAGTGCTTAGAGTGACGCACAGTTTAAAACATTGTGGTGCTTTGTATATGCTTGGCCCAGGAGTGGCACTATTTGGAGGTGTGGATTTGTTAGAGTAGATGTGACCTTGTTGGAGGAAATGTGTCACTGTGGGTGTGGGCTTTAAGACCCTCGTTTTAGCTGTCTGGAAGCCAGTTTTCTGCTAACAGCCTTCAATGAAGATGTAGAACTCTCAGTTCCTCCTGCACCATGCCTGCCTGGATGCTGCCATACTCCTACCTTGATGATAATGAACTGAACCTCTGAACCTGTAAGCCAGCCCCAATTAAAAGTTGTCCTTATAAGAGTTGCCTTGGTCTATTTTCATTCTTCTACATACAGACAGTCAGTTAGACAAGCACCATTTATTGAAGATGTTTTCTTTTTTCCATTGTATACTTTTGGTATCTTTGTCAAAGATCAAGTAACCATAAGTGTGTGGTTTTATTTCTGGATCTTCAATTCTATTCCATTGATCAACGTGTCTGTCTCTGTACCAAGATGGCAATTCCCCCAGCCGTTCTTTTATTGTAAGAATTGTTTCCGCTATTCTGGTTTTTTTTTTTTTTTATTTTTTTATTTTTTTATTTTTATTTTTGCCTTTCCAGATGAATTTCAGAATTACTCTTTCCATGTCTTTGAAGAATTGTGTTGGGATTTTGATGGGGATTGCATTGAATCTATAGATTGCCTTTGGTAGGATGGCCATTTTTACTGTATTAATTCTGCCAATCCATGAGCATGGGAGATCTTTCCATTTTCTGAGATCTTCTTTGATTTCTTTCTTAAGAGACTTGAAGTTATTGTTATACAGATCTTTCACTTGTTTGGTTAGAGTTATCCCAAGATATTTTGTTTTACTTGTGGCTATTGTGAAGGAAGATGTTTCCCTAATTTCTTTCTCAGTCTGTTTATCCTTTGTATAAAGGAAGGCTACTGATTTATTTGAGTTAATTTTATATCTGGCCACTTTGCTGAAGTTGTTTATCAACTGGAGAATTTCTCTGGTAGAATTTTTGGGGTTGCTTATGTATACTATCATATCATCTGCAAATAGTGATACCTTGATTTCTTCTTTACCAATTTGTACCCCTTTGATCTCTTTTTGTTGTCTTATTGTTCTAGCTAATAGTTCGAGTACTATATTGAATAGATATGGGGAGAGTGGGCATCCTTGTCTTATCCCCGATTTCAGTGGGATTATTTCAAGTATGTCTCCATTTAATTTGATATTGGCTGTTGGTTAGCAGTAAGATCTCTCAAACACTGGACCACCAAACAGTCAGCATACACCAGCTGATGTGAGCCCCCAACATACATACAATAGAAGACTTCCGGGTCTGTGTTCATTCAGAGATGATATACCTAACTCTCAATAGACTGGAGACCTAAGGGAGTTTAGAGGTTAGGTGGGGTGAGGGGTGGGGGCATCTACGTGGAGAGGGGGTGAGTGGGGAGGAGGTGTAGGATGTGGAGCAGTTGGAGGGTGGATGGGGGGTGGGGAATGGAATATGGAGTATAAGATAAACTAATATATATTGCATATATATATATAAAATTTGTTGACTATTGTTTATGTACATTTGTTTTGGAGGCTGAACTCTTGGTATTGCGTAACAAATTAGGGGTCTCACCATTGGGGAAGACTAATTCTAATTCTCTCTTTCTCAGTAGTCATTAATTGCTGGTAGCTCTTCTTCTAGGGTTAGCCTTATAAGATTTCCCCCATTCAAGTGGCATGTCAGTTAGTGTTGTCACTGTGCAGGTCTTGCTTATGCAACTCTGTTGTTGTGATTTCATGGTATGTGGAGGATAAACTTCTAAATCCCTTATCTAAATGACTTTACTTATAGAACTTGATAAAATGTTCTAAGAGGCTTGGGAAGATGATTCAAGAGGTAAGAACACATGAGTTTGGATCCCGAGAACTCATGTGAAAAAGCCATGCATACCTAGGTAGGTAGATGCATCACTAGTGCTGTGAGGGCAGGGACAAGAGGATTCTGGGCTTGCTGGCCACCAGCTCAGGTCCATCTATCTGAAAAAATGACAGAGTGATATATTAGGATATTCATTGTCTTCTCTGGCTTCTGCATGCACTCTCTCTCTCTCTCTCTCTCTCTCTCTCTCTCTCTCTCTCTCTCTCACACACACACACACACACACACACACACACACACACACACAAAACAGAGACAGAGGGAGAGAGAGAAAGAGAGAGTCAGAGGCAGAGAGAGAGAGGAAGAGAAAAGAAAAAAGTATTGTAATACTGAGAAACAATCTAGTCTGTCTCTCTTTCCCCATTTTCTTCATCTATCTACTCCTTTACTCTTATCTTTTATTTGTCTATTTACCCATTTATCTTAACATCATTATTATTGTATTATTTGCTTTTGCTATTTCTCTTTTACTGTACTAACACCTTAGGGTAAATTGTAGCCTGACATTTGATCATAAGTTAGCTGAATATAAATTTTAAATCAAATTTCCAGGTTATCATCATCATCATCATCATCATCATCATCATCATCATCATTAATTATTATTATTTTGTTTTTAAAAAGTAATGATGTATAGTAAAACCACTTACTGTGAAGCAGCCTTTCTCTTTTCCTGACTTCAGGTGCAAGAATATAACTAATATTCTCTTTGGAATGTAGGCATGTCTATCTACCACATTAGTCAGTGCTAAAAAGAAACATTGTCCCTTCGATAAGAATGCTTAATGTTATCTGGTCCAGACAAGACTTCCTTTTTTGCTCTTTTGAAGCTGAGTGGCAGGAACTCAGAAGTGAGCCCTACGAGGGCACACAGTGGAAATATGAAATGAGAGCTCTTCATAGTGTGGCAGCTCTGTCCTCTAAGTGCACCGTTTCTTTGCTAACGGATCTCCACACAAAGTAGAGCTCTACCAACTGATGTACCACCTTACAGCAAAGACAGAGCTTGGTGACCTACTGGAGTGTTTCAATAGAGGAGACACAGTAAGGACACAGAAAGAAGACTGCTGATAAGCAATATTCTACCAGTGACACAGGGCCTCTAGTGGGTGGGACTGAGTCCTAGCATGTCCTAGTACATGCTTAAGCTTCTAATGAAGAATGGATAACTCTTTACCATAAGGCGATTGTGGATAAAGTTATTTGGTGGGAAAACAGGTTTGTATTCTTTAACTTCACTTTAGCTTAGAATTTTAGGGTTTTACCTGAAAATAAATTTTTGGGGCTGGAGAGATGGCTCAGTGGTTAAGAACATGTAATGTTTTGGTTCCTTGCACCTATAAGGTGTTGCTTACAATCACCTGTAACTTCAGCTCCATGATATCCAGTGTCTTCTTCAGGATTCCATGGATAGCTCTACTCATGTGCATATACCCACATACATATTTCACATATAGTGAAAATTAATAAACAAAGATTTAAAAATATATTTTCCCCAAAGTGCTAAAATTAATTATATAATGCTTTCTTCATGTTTAAAAATGATTTACTTAACTTTTATTCTTTCTTTATAAGAAGTCTATATTTTGTTGATTATTAGAAAAATACAGAAAAATAAAAAGAGAAGAAAACATAAAATTTGAATTTTAGGTCATTATCATAAATATATACTTGAAAAGACAATGTTATAATCTTTTGGTGTCTCAATGTCCAAATTTTGTTTCTAACAAACTGGCAAACACACAGCAGAATTTGATGTCATTATGTTCTGCTTATTCTCTGCTGAAAATGTATAGAACCCTTTCAATGCATCGAAAAAGTAGCTTAATGCTATGTCCCAACATTCTTAATTATTATTATTATTTATGACTTTTGTATTGACTGGTTAAAGCAAAAGTTGTCAGATACTCAGACAGCTTTTGTGTTTAACCCCATTTATGTTTGTTTTTGAGAAAATGTGGGCTGAAGTAGACAAGGCATGCCACCCTTAAATAAAAATGTACTCTTTGGAAATGTTTCTGTTTTCTTTTTCTGCTAGGGGGTCATAGGGATGATCAAGTCAGAAGGTGTTCTCAGTGATTTTCAAGAGCTGCATCCCTACCAGAGTAGTGAAGGCACCCATGACAGACAAGTGAGTGAGGAAAGCTGTGGTGCTATGAGGGAGGAGTCATAGCAACTTGGGCAGTGGGCATCAATGGAATCCTCATGTGGACTGAAGGTTGAGGCCCTTTGGGAGCCTTCACGTTTTGTAGTGAAATCAATGAAATAAACTTAGCAGACGTCTTTATAACTGCAGGCTGTGGCCTCTAATATGATCTACCTTGGGTTTATCTGGAGTGTCTTTTTCTAGGATTTGGGACCCTCCCATGTATAATGTGCTGGAGAAACACCAAGTCTCTGCTTTGTCTTGTCCCTGATTAGACAGCACAGTCAATTTAGCTGTCCAGTCTCCTCCTAGTTCCTCCCGCTTATTTACCCAGGGCTTGAATCTCTGGAGAGAGATCAGTTTACCTTCCATATTGTTTTGACTCCTACTATAATGTGCCTAAATAAAATCTTTTTTTATAGCTTTTAACATGCATCTGTTGTCATTTATACACAACATAAATATAGTGTTACTTGAAGTAGAATATTACCTATGATCTCCTCTGTTGCTCTGTCTATCTCTTCCACTTCTCCCATTGGAAAACTGACTGAGAATTTAATTCTGCTCTTGTTTTCTGCTGGAGGGATCAGGAACAACAACAGGAACAGTCTGTCTTCCTTTGCCACACATGACTTTGCTCTATTCCATTAGTCTGTATAAAGAACACCTCATAGGTCTTTGTATATGGATTCTGAGGCTAGCCATGGAGGACAGAAAATATGTGGCCCTCAGAAGGGGCTTGAGTTCTAGTTGTGGAAACCACAGAGATGTGCCTGGACAGGAGGGGAGATGCAGTTATTGTAGGGTTTGGCCTTGATGCTCTTTCCTACTTTGCTGTCTCCTCTTCTGCTGTCTCCTTTTGTTTCATAGAAAAGTATTTCTCTATGCAACATCTCACTCCTGCAAGAACAGAGGGGGTGCTTTTTAATAGAGTCATTTGTTTTATAACTTTTTAACTAGGGTCAAATAGCCAGTGACATGCAGGTTTAACCAATAATATATTCTTCAGAATGGTAATAACTAATACATCTGAAAATATATTTAAATTCCAATACATTTCTTACTGTTTGGAGAAAAATAGTATGAGACTTAAGGGAAGTTACTTAGGCTTACCAAGTCCTTACATCCACAATTACTCATCTGTAAAGTGGAAAAAAGTACCTGTGCTTTGGTCATTTTTATTATTAAGAGCAGTCTGGTTATTTTTAGTGTAATATGTCTTCTATTCAAATATCAGTACCTGTAGCTCCGTGTGGATGTTTGTGTGTGTGTGTGTGTGTGTGTGTGTGTGTGTGTGTGTGTGTGTATGTGTCTCTGTGTATTTCTGTGTTTGTGTGCTAGGGGACAATCTTGGGTATTCATCAGACACTGTCTATCCCATTCTTTTTTGTAGATTGGGTCTCACTGTTTTGGAGCTTAGCATGGAGGCTTAGGTAGGCTGAGCACGGAGTCCAGAATCCCATTCATCCCTGCCTCATTAGCATGGGCACTGTAGGCATGTTCAGTCACACTCTGTTTTTTACATGGATTTTAGAGATTAAATTTAGGGCCTTGTAATTGTAAGCACTTGAAAGACTATATACTTCCACTAAGTTGGTTTAACCTTTAACAGAAATTGATGAGAACGTTCTATATTAGAAATGGATGCATTTAACAGAAATGATTTTTACCAACTCCTACTTTTCTTACTTAGAAAGAACTTTCTATATATTTGCCAAGTTCTTCTTTTAATAATACAGTCAAGTATGGTTACATATGTAGAGGCAGTTTAGCAAAGGAGATGTGATGGTTTGAATAATAATGTTATCCATAGGTTCATTAGGTTTGAATGGGGAATTGGTCCCCAGTTGGTGAACTATAATGAACTGAGAAGTAGAAGGAAGTATGGCCTTTACTGGAAGAGATGTGTCATTAAGAGTGGGATTTGAGGTTTCCAAAGCCCACTTCAGGCCAAGTATCTATCTCTTGGTCTGTCTGTCTGTCTGTCTGTCTCACCCTTTTCTGACCTCCATGGGCACCAAGTATGCACGTAATACATGCAGGCAAAGCACTCATAGACATAAAAATAAATAAGTAAAATAAAACCTAAAATAATTCACTCTGGACAGCACAGATCTTATTACAAAACATGGTCCAATTATATTTGTTAGTTTTAAATAGTCTATAAAGATAAAAGATCAAAAGAATGTAAATAGTGACCCAAAGGCTAATTATTGCATTTTTCTAAATCTAAGCCTTGATTAATTGCTATATCTAATCTGAGTCTAGTTAAAAAATTATTTCTTTTCAGTCTTCCTGTTTATATAGTTCTAGTTCCTTAGCTAAGATTAAAGTGAAGTCCCTAACATTCTAAACATCTGAATTTGTTTATAAACAGGAAGATGCAAAGGCTAGATGGGCTGAGGCCTGGCTCTGCTATAGAACCAGCATCTTAGATAAAAAGAAAAATATTGTCAGCCTTGATGAATTTGCCAGAAAGTCTCTATGGTTTTATTTTTCTCTGTTTTCTCTTGTGGCCATGCAAGAAGATTTAATTTGAGCAATGTACACAGTTGGATCTAGTGTTGGCTGGAATTGAATGCATGCTTCTGGCCTAAGTGGAGATAAAAATGACTTACACTCTGCTAAAGCAACCATTTAAACAATTTTCTGCAGGATCCAGAGAGATGGCTGAGCAGTTAGGTACACCAGCTGCTCTTTTGAGGACCAGGGCTCAATTCCCAGCACTTCTGTTAGTTTACAACACATGTAACTCCAGTTCCAGGGCTTGCAACACCTTCTTCTGAACTGTGGGAACCAGTCTTACATATAGTGCCCAGGCATAATTGTATGCAAAAATATACATAGAACAAAATTTTAAAAGTCAAAAATAATAAAAATTCTTTCAAGAAGGGTAAAAAAATTTATGAGACTGATTAGCTGGAGTGAACATATTCCTGAAGATTGCTAAATGTTAGCTTTCTAGTTAAGGGAATAAATAATAGAGGTGGTTCTACCACCGCATCTATTTTTAACTGCTCCTTTGTACATATATGCATTTTAATCTATAACATCATTGACAACTTGGCTCATTGTGAAAGGTTATTACAAATTTCAGTGTAAGTGGTATTATTTTCCTGATATTGTTTGCTTGGGTAAAATGGGCAGCATACTGGAACTCAATGACAATATTATTGAATAAATGCAGACATATTTGATAAAATCAAGGGCATTCTGGACCTCCAAGTCAATGTAATTGGATAAATGCAGAGATGTTCCTTTTTAAATGAGATGAATGGGTTAAAAAGTTGACCCCTAACTTTGGGAGATAGTGAATACTATTTTAATTGACATGTTGCTGTACATGGGACTCTAATTAAGCTGTAAAAAATATATTAGCATGAGCTATCCCTTTAAGAAATACCAGAGAGCCTTTACAATGTTTCCTTAAGCTTATTATCAAACTCCCCACTTAATTAAATCGAGTTCTTGTGGTTCCAGTGGGCAGCTTGACTGTCTGCCTCAGTGAGAGAGATGTTAAGGTGGGGTCCTGGATACTTTATTGATTTTCTATTTCCTTCTATACCCTGATCTCTCCTCAATGCTAAGTGTAATTAGAAGACTTTCCTTAGCTGAAACAGAAGCAGTGTGAGTAATGACAGAAGCTTGACCATTGAACAGGTTTCCCTCGGCCTCCGTTTCAAAGTGCTGGTGGCAGGTAAAATGATGTATAGTAAGCTCAAAACAGCAAGGGGTTCTTTATGTTTCTATAGTCTATCACTATGGTAAATTATTCTGATTCAAATTGTTGCCTGAACCGGACATATGGTCCTGTTGTGTAGAACTGGCTGATGTCTGTGGAGAACACATTTTTGCTTTTTAGGCAAGTATGTCTTATGTGACACAATTTTATAGTTAGAAAATACACTAAAGCTATCACCTGGAACTCTTTTCTAGATGTGCTACAGTCCTTGTGATTGTGAAAAAATGTTGTCCCTGACATATAGGACAGGATGCTGGGTGAAGATGGCCAAGTCCTGGTTTACTTGGTGTATGCTGATTTTTGTTTGTAACACAAGGTTCCACTTGTATAGTTCTGAGTGACCTGTTATTGGATATGTGGGACAGGTGGCCCTCGAACTCATAGGAACCCACCTGCTTCCACCTTCTGAGTGCTAGGATTAAGGGTCATGACACTCCCAAGTCCCAGGTTTTTGGTTAGCTACCATCTTAATGTGTTTAGACAGTGACTCATAGCAAAACTTCCATTGCCCTGGAAAGCTATCTTTTGGTAACATAAAGGTAACAGCTGATCATAAGAGAACAGCACTTTGTGAGTGTAGTAAAAATTATCTGAAACTTTATTACATAATTTACGGAATGCACTGAGTCTACGCAGGAAATACACTGAACTAGGTCAGCCTTTCACATATTGTCAGGGATCACTGAATGTTGAGATTAGTTTGGTCTTGCATTGGGAAAATAATGGTTGGAATGTGTGTGTGTGTGTGTGTGTGTGTGTTTTAGAATGAGAAGTGCATAAAATTAAATTGTAGGTAAGAGTCTGAGTCAGGGTGCTGGAGCCACTGTCGCCGAGCCCAGGCCACTCTGCTGCCGCTTGCCTGTCACCCCCCATTGTGCACTAGTGGTCTCAAAAGATTCAAAGTCCAAGATGGCGACTCTCAAGGACCAGCTGATTGCCTAGACCAAGATTACAGTTGTTTGGGTTGGTGATGTTGGCATGGCTTATGCCATCAGTATCTTAATGAAGGACTTGGCAGATGAGTTTGCCCTTGTTGATGTCATGGAAGACAAGCTAAAGGGAGAGATGATGGATCTCCAGCATGGCAGCCTCTTTCTTAAAACACCAAAAATTGTCTCCAGCAAAGACTATTGTGTAACTGTAAACTCCAAGCTGGTCATCATCATAGTGGGGGGCCCGCCAGCAAGAGGGAGAGAGTCGACTCAATCTGGTCCAGCAAAAAGTGAACATATTCAAGTTCATCATTCCCAACATTATGAAGTACAGTCCACACTGCTAGCTGCTTATTGTCTCAAATCCAGTGAAAATCTTGACCTACATGGCTTGGAAAATCAGTGGTTTTCCCAAAAGCTGAGTTATTGGAAGTGGTTGCAATCTGGATTCAGCTCATTCTGTTACCTGATGGGAGAAAGGCTCAAGGTTGACCCACTGAGCTATCACAGGTGGATCCTGGGAGAACATGGCAACTCCAGTGTGCCTGTGTGGAGTAGTGTGAATGTTGCTGGCATCTCCCTGAAGTCTCTAAACCCAGAACTGGGCAATGACGCAGATAAGGAGCAGTGGAAGGATGTTCGCAAGCAGGTGGTTGACAGTGCCTATGAGGTGATCAAGTGCATTACACATCCTGGGCCATTGGTCTCTCTGTAGCAGACTTGGCCAAGAGCATAATGAAGACCCTTAGGCGGGTGCATCCCATCTCCACCATGATCAAGGGTCTCTATGGAATCAATGATGATGTCTTCCTCAGTGTCCCATGTATCCTGGGACAAAATGGAATCTCGGATATTGTGAAGGTGACACTGACTCCTGAGGAAGAGGCTCACCTGAAGAAGAGTGTAGCTACCCTCTGGGGAATCCAGAAGGAGCTGCAGTTCTAAAGTCTTCCCAGTGTCCTAGCACTTCACTGTCCAGGCTGCAGCAGGGTTTCTACGGAGACCACACACTTCTCATCTGAGCTGTGGTTGATACAATGGTATTGAGGTGGTCTGGGGAAAAAATCTCAGTTCCCACCGCTCTGCCCTGCTGCCAAGTAGTACTTGTATAATGGTAACTTGGTTAGTGTGACAGTCTCACTGTCTCTGAGACACACTGCCAACTGTGTGTAGGCTTCGATTACCCTGTGAGCCTGCTCCATTGCTGCCCTTCCCATCCTCACCAAATAAGCTTAGCCCAACAAGTTCCCAGTTAGTGATAACCTGGCTTCAGTGTGTAAGTCCATTATGCATATCTTGTGTATAAATGTTCTATAGGATATTTTATGTATTATGCATGTCTGTAGTGTACATTGCAATATTATGTGAAATGTAAGATCTGCATGTGGATGATGGAACCAACCACTCAAGTGTCATGCCAATGAAAACACCAAATAAACCTTGAACAGTGTTAAAAAAAAAAAGTCTGAGTCAGGCCAGAGGTACTGATAGCACTTAAGACTTTCCCTTTTAATTTCGTTTCAGAAGATAGGAGTGTACAAAGGACACAACTTTAAGTCTAGCAGGAACTCAGCCTCTTCTCCATTGCCCACTGTGTTCCTGAAGTGTGAAAGTAAGGATCTCCTCAACTGCTCTTTGCCTTATCTGTACCTAAGGAGGAAGGGTGCTGTAATGACCTGGAGTAGGGTCAAAGGGCATTATGGGACAATGGCATGAGACATTGATATGTTAACTGTTTGTATGTGGCTTGACATTCAGAGTCTTTTTGGCATTATGGCTTCTTTGACTTGTTAATCTATTCCATTTGGAACAAACTTTTTGTTTCTCCTACATAGCTGGAGAGAACTGCAGGATGCATGCACTTCTGTTTGTGAGGAAGTGATGCAATACTGATGCAATACTGTAGTCTACCCTCATGGCCTGAAAATGGGTCTTTTTTCAGTATTCTTTTGCTTAAACTCATGCTCTGTGGATCCTCCCTTTCAAGAGCTCTATTACCAGTCCTCAGCATGCGAGCTGAGGAAATGGATTAAGGGAGTCCTTTGGGTTCTTTCTGGGAGAGAGGGTAAGGGACTTGAGTTTTCCCTTACCATAAGGGAGCACTTGGGGTAAACAGCCTGGATGGTGAGGTGTTCATATGTACTGGGGTGAAAACCTGCCCTTTGGGTCTCCCAAAATGCCTCCGCCCAGTTGGTGAAGTGCTTGCCATGGATACATGAGGATTTGAAGTTGTTCCCTAACCTGCAAGAAACAAGCTGATCATGATGGTGAATGCTTAGAACCCTAGGATTGGGATTCTTTGGCCAGTCAGATTACTCTACTCAGTGACCTCCAGGCTGGTGAGAAACACTGTGTCAAAAAAAAGAAAAAAGAAAAAAACAAGAAAAAGAAAAGAAAAAAGCAAACAGTATCCAAAGAATAACATGAAAGGTTGTTTATATGCATTCAGTAAAACACACTCACACCCACACGCACACACACTAAACATTCACACACAGAGTAAACACACACACATACATATACATAGCCCCGCCTTTGGATTTTTGCTGTTCTTTTCTTCATGCACACAACTAGAATACATGAGAGACCCACTGGGATGGGTCAGGCTAGACATAGTAATCAGTGGTAGAATTCAGAATCCTAGCCAAGGTGGGCTCTCATGCTCAGATATAATATTAGTATATTAGCATTGGATAACTAACTAGCTGGGTAGCATGTTACACCATCTAACACCAGCAGTCAGGGAGCTCAGGGGGGAAGAACATGATTCTAGGCTAGTATAATATAGGCTGTATACTGAGTTCCACTGAACTCTTCTCTTTCTTTGTCTGTCTGTCTGTCTGTCTGTCTGTATTTATGTATGTGTATATTTGTGTATAAGTTGCATAACTTCCTCTCATAAAACTTTGTCTATGTTGTATAATATCCTGACTCTTGTTTTACTCATATGAATTCTAATTTTGGTGGAAATATATAGATACTAGGTTGATGCCCTAAAAATTACCTGCATATTAAAGTTTAGCTACATTAATAAATTAACTCCAAGTGGATCAAGAACCTCCACACAAAACCAGATACACTGAATGTAATAGAAGAGAAAGTGGGAAAGAGCCTTGAACACATCAGTACAGGGAAAAATTTCTTGAACTGAAGGCCAATGGCTTAGATTCTAAGATCAACAATCAATAAATGAGACCTCATAAAATTGAAAAGCTTCTTTCTGTAAGGCAAAGAACACTGTCAATAGGATAAAATAACAATCAATGGATTGGGAAAAGATCTTTACCAACCCTACATCTGATAGAGGGCTAATATCCAATATATACAAAGAATTCAAGAAGTTAGACTCCCTATTAAAAATGGACTACCCTCATAAAGGCAGGGGGGAGGGATGGGATAGAGAGTTTTCAAAGCAGAGACCTGGAAAGGGGAAAACATTTGAAATGTAAATAAACAAAATATTCAATAAAAAATAGGGTCCAGAGCTAAAGGAAGAATTCTCAACTGAGGAATCTCAAATGGCTGAGAAGCACCTAAAGAAATGTTCAACACCCTTAGTCATCAGGGAAATGCAAATTAAAACAACCCTGAGATTCCACCTCACACCAGTCAGAATGGCTAAGATCAAAAACTCAGGTGACAGCAGAGGTGAGGATGTGGAAAAAGAGGAACATTGCTCCATTGCTGGTGAGATTGCAAGCTGGTACAACTACTCTGGAGGTTCCTCGGAAAACTAGCAGTAGTTCTACCTGAAGACCCAGCTATACCACTCCTGGGCATATACCCAAAAGAAGATCCAACGTATCACAAGGACACATGCTCCACTATGCTCATAGCGGCCTTATTTACAATAGCCAGAAGCTAGAAAGAACCCAGATGTCACTCAACAGAGGAATGGATACAGAAAATGTGGGACATATACATAACCGAGTACTACTCAGCTATTAAAAACAATGACTTCATGAAATTCTTAGGCAAATGGATGGAACTAGAAAATATCATCCTGAGTGAGGTAACCCAGTCACGAAAGAATACACATGGTATGTACTCACTGATAAGTGGATATTAGCTCAAAAGCTTGGAATACCAAAATACAATTCACAGACCATATGA
>JADRCD010226665.1:0-28256 GCA_019843815.1 Montemys delectorum
AACTTTGAGCTCATGAGTCAAGCTCACAGCAGCCATCTGCAATCACTGTGATCTAATCCACGGCTATCACTTAGCTTCTCCCCGAAGCATACTGTAAACAATCTCTCAAAGTCTTTCCCAGGTCCTATCCACTTTGTACTAATCACTGTCGTGGCCAAATTAGGAAATTTTCATAAACTGATATTCCATGTGCCTGAATGGTTGCAACCTTGTTTTACAACCGACATAAAGATGATTGATCAAACCCTGTCTGGTGATAACTTGTTTCTTTGATTCAATGTGATTATGTTAAGAGTCCTTGCATCTAAATGAAGAAGGAAAGAAGTTCCGGAAAAAGAAGAAATTTCTCAATTAAAATTAACAAAGCAAACCATAGCATTTTATAGATCTTGATTTGCTGAAGATTATCACATAATTTATATAAATATGTATAAATGGTGATTTTTATTTGGAAATAAAGATTACTGACAAAACAAACAAAAAACAAAAAAAGGAGAAGAATCAGATCTTGGCTCATTGGTTCTTTGTTTTGTTCTCTTTGTTCCTAATTTATATTAATTTTAACCCTAAATTTATTTCCTGTGTCTGTTTTATTGGATATAGATAGCCTCTTTGGGTTAGACTTTGACTTCTAGTGTCTTCTGTAGAGCTAGATTTGTGGACATGTGTTGTTTAATTTTTTCATGAAACATCTTGCTTTCTCCATATATGGTGATTGAAAGTTTGGCTGAGTGTAATAATCTTGGTTGACATCTGTTGTCTACAAGATATCTGCCTAGGTCCTTCTGGCTTTCAGAGTCTGTGTTGAGAATTCCTTTGTAATTCTCATAGGTCTGCCTTTATAGATTACTATGCCTTTTTCCCTGGCAGCTTTTAATATTCTTTCTTTGTTCTGTACATTTTGTATCTTGATTATTATATGGCAGGAGGACTTTCTTTTTCAGTACACTCTATTTGGTATTCTGTAACCTTCTTGTATGTGTATAGACATATCTTTCTTCAAGTTGAGATTTTCTTCTATGATTTTGTTGAAAATATTTTCTGTGCCTTATATCTGGGAATCTTCTTTTTCTATTCCTCTTATTCTCAGGTTTAGTTCTTTAATAGTAGCCCATATTTCTTGAATGTTTTATGTCCTGAACTTTTCATATTTAGCATTTTCTTTGACTGAATTATCATTTTCTTCTGTATCTTCTACACCTGAGATTCTCTTTCATCTCCTATATTCTGTTGATAAATATTGCACCTATCATTCATGTTCTCTTCCCTAGGTTTTCCATCTCTAGAATTCTGTCAGTTTGTGTTTTCTTTATAGCTTCTATTTCCATTTTCAGTTCTTAGACAGTTTTAAATTTTCCTTCACCTGTTTGATCGTATTTTCTTGTATTTCTTCAAAGGATTTTCATTTGCTTTATAAAGGTCTCTATCACCTTATAAGATTGGATTTATGGTCATCTTCTTGTTCTTCTCCTATGTTAGGCTATCCAGAGCTTGCTATAGCAGGATAGATGGGCTCTAGTAGTTGCATATTACCCTGGCTCTTGAGGATTGTATCCTTATGATGTCCTTTATCCATCTGGTTGTTCCTGCTGTTGGCAGCATGTTCCTGATACCAGCAGGACTCCTTAGAGAGTCAGGCAAGGCCTGAAAATGACTCTCAGCAACAGAAAGCTGCTCACCTCAGCTGTGTGTGCCCCAGGTGGACCTGACTAACATTACCAAGGGACGACTGCAAGAGGGGTCTAAGCTGTGTGTTCCTGAGGCTCCTGAAGGCCTGCTCAGAGAAGCAAGATGCTGGGCCAGAGGATAGAGGCCAAGGGGACAGGTGTAACTCATTTCTACTAGCTGTGCCCCAGGTGGACCTGACTAGCACTATGCAGTTTAATTTCTTTGTACATTATTTTCCTCTTCTCAGAGCATGAAATAGCCTACCCTGCCTCAAATGAATGCAATTCCATACCTTGGTGTCAAAAAATACTGTCAAAGCAGATGCTCAAATATTTTGGCTCAATTCAATTATTAAAAAATCACTAATAAGTGCAAACAGCACAGGAAAATGTTAATTGACACTTTTTTATTTATGTTTTATTTTATTTTTGCTAAAAATAGTTTTCAAATGTCTCTATAGTGTTTCCCAATGAACACTTTTATTACTTTTGAAAACATTTTAGGAGGTCTAAATTAAAACTAATCTACATTTTAAACATGGAGTGGGACTAGCCAGTTTCTGAAATCTAATTGAAGACATGGAACTATGGTGAGACATAGGCAGGAGTCATTGGTAGTAATACAGAGTGGTTTCAAGATGATTTTTTTTTCTTTTGGAAGCACAAAGGTTACAAGCTACTAAATGAGAAAAGGTATTCTGGGACTAAAACCTTAAACACCACAAAGTGAGCAACTAGTCTCTCACTTCAAATGCCACAGAAGCTGTGCCACTTTCTCTGCACAGCTTTGATTCACAGCCATACAATCCATATTTTATGCACAAATGAGTGTAATCAGAGGGAATGTGTATGTTCTTTGTGTTTCTGGCACCTAGCTGCCACTTTCAGTCCAAAACATTCTTGAATCTGGCCAACTTTACTCAGCACTTTGGAAGAATCAGTCTCTCTTGGCGAGATGCTCAGTAAGTATTTTCGGGCACAGACAGAAAGGTTTTGTTTACAAATTCAGAAGGGAGAAAGATCAGAATCCAAGCGAAAACAGTTCTGAACTCCGCTGCACATGGAGTCACACCTCCAGCTCCAGAGTGAGAGCTGGCTGAACTCAATGAGAAGGGTAATTTTCTTTTTCAAGCAGAGTAGTTTTCCAGTTAGAGAATATATTTGCAGTACACTTGGATATGTTGGGTTTTCCCCAGTTTTACTCAGAATCCTGTATTCTGCTGAGGATTCACATAAAAATATGCCTGCTGCAAGCTAGCAGAGGTGAAAAACACAAGACTCATAAAGGTTACATGAGGATGTTCAAGCCAAGGGTGTTGCCAGGTCACATCCCATTTCAGAACTATCTATCAAATACAAATGGCGCAAGTCTGATTATAGATTAACTTTAATTTCTATAAATTAAAAGTAGCAGTCGTCAGTTCTGAACACAAAATCCCAGTAAAATATCATCCTGTGGTGATATTTCATCTTCCAAGGTATATTATTCTTTTATCATGCATTCATGTTCATGGAAAATCTTCTTTCATGATGGTTTAGAGTGTGAAATGGGAGTGCTCTGCTAGCAAAAATAAGGAAAGCTTTCAAGTAAGCTCAAATACCAGCCACTATTTTTTTCTAGGGATAAGGAAGAAAAAGAAAGCAATGTGAAACCTCAGTGAATCCAAAAACATCCTACAAATTTGTCTTCCAAAATTGTCTTCAAGGAACTTCAATCTTTTCATCAGTTATATGAACATAATAACGAGTTATAGTTTTTTTAAAAACTAAATGAATTAAACATACATATGCACACACAAACAGTATATAAATATTTATGTAAAATTTAAATTTGTCTATATCTGCATATATATGTACACACCTTTACCAGAAGGAAATCATTAAATACCCATTTTAGAATACTGATGTGATCATGAGACACCTAAAAAGTCTGTCATATCACTAAGAGAGTCACAAGTGAGAGTCAAAGGCAGAGAGAGACAAGGAGACATAAACTACAAGAGCAACAGGAAGAATGACACTGGCAGATGATGGAGGCTCCCTAAACAACGTCTATTGTCAATTTCAGTATGCATTTATTCATTTGTCACTCACAAATATTTTCAAGCAGCACTTAAGTGGTAGGAGACAAAGAAGTAAACACGTAAAGAAGTCAGCCATTTTTGCATAGATGTCTTATACAGTGCAGAAAACACGCAGCATAAATATTTTACATCAGCCAACAATATTCTCAATAGGTAGAGAAGATACTCTCAAGCCTAAGAACTGAATTCTATGAGTGAATCCAACAAGGACGTAGGAAAGACTGAACTCCTCCAAGAGGTGTCTTTTATTTTACACATATCATTATATGTACACACTCACACAAAACACACAAACACACAAACACTAAATCCACATATTTTAAATGATAAGTTACTAAATATTTCAAGTGTACAATAAATAAAGACATGAAAAGTCCAGGGTTCTGTGTCAAAGGATTATTAAAACAAAAACATAAACGACTGGAAATTTTAGAGAACATTTTGTTGAAAGCATAATTGACTAACTTATAGATCAACAACCTGGCATCAGCTTATTGAGGCTTTGGTCTGCTCTAATGCCTGAGCTGCTTGTCATGGTGATGCCAAACTTGGAACCTGGGGAGCCCAGTTTAGGAACTAGAACACAAAGTTAGACAAGTACTAGAACCAAAAGCTAGAAAGAAAATGATAAAGGTACTTATGTCTTGAGGGTCATTGCCGGTAGGACCCCATGAAAGAGGCAACATGCTTCAAGTATGTGGTTTAGAAAACACAACTAATGGTTCAATGTGTGGAATTGGTTGAATTATAGAGGAAACTGGAGTCTCTCTCTCTCTCTCTCTCTCTCTCTCTCTCTCTCTCTCTCTCTCTCTCTCTCTCTCTCTCCATTCTGATGCTGCAGTAATATACATCCTGCTTCTAGTTTCCACATTCAACATTTCATCCAATAGACATGTGCATTTAAATTGTGATCTCCAAGGCCAAAAAAGGATCTTAATGATGGAGCTCTTAAATCTAATCACCATAGTAACAGATATATTCATTGTTCTTTTTTATGTATCCATATTTTCCTCAGAAGAAAAACATGCCTAGTATTTTAAAATATATCCACAGTACCTTTCATATTTTTCAGATTAATATTTTTTTGAAAAAAAAATACATAGATCTCACAAAAGCACATTAATGAATGCCTAGTACAGACCTGGTATACAGCAAGTAATAAAAAAAAAGTCATGTTTCATAAATGTAGTTTTTCAATTCAGGCAGGTTCTCAGAACACTTTTGTTTAATGTCTTGAACAAAAAGATGATTGGTTGATTTTTGACTGCTTATTTGAGAAACATTCAGAAGTAGATAAAAGCAAGGATACTGTGAATTAGGGTCTTTTCCATGTCCTCAAATTCCGTGATACCAACTGGAAGAATAGCAAGAATTTTCTGTGAGTATACACCATGATAAAAATCATTATTTTTCAAATATGCCAGTCCAATTAGAAGTTATAAACACAGAGTAGACAAAAAGATTAGAGATATCTATATACAAATCTTAGGAAATTTGTTCATATAGAGTAAATTGAAGACAATAGTGAGGAAATTCACATTTTATCAGCCTTAAAAAAAATCTTCATTGTTTTTCTTTTCATTTTAAATGTATGGCTTATTTTTATTCAATTTACAGAATTGTTTCCATCAGGCAGATTTTTTTTCAGTTAGATCTTTGTGATTGCTGACTGCCCTCAGCACAATACTAGAGAAATAAGCTACTACCAATATTTACATACTAGATGTAAAGCAAACCATTTAATAATGAGATAGATAATGACTTATCCAAGAATTATATTTAATAGTGATTCTTGTACTGTATATACATATATACATATAAGCATCTGTATGTGTGTTGTCTATGTATAACTATATTTCATACTATATGAGAAATAAGCAATATTATGAGCACTCTTATCCTAATTTGTTGTTTTTAGAAATGATAATTTATGAAGTTTTTATCTGAGTTCCATCTTTCTACTTGTTAAGTTGTGACAAAAAATACCAACTCTACTCACTTCAACAGGATTTTAGAGAATCAAAAATGATATGAGATATGGAAATACTCTGTCAATAGCAGAAATCATTATTACCCCATAAACTAGACTACTTTAGTACTAATAGCTCTTAAATCAAAGTTAAGATTGAAGTGCAAACTCAATGTACAGACTCCTGGCAAGATTCAGTTTTAGCAGCAATGATGTTGCATATAGGTATATTTTAATAGTAATATTTAATTTTTCATACATATAAAATTAATAAAAAGATTATACCTCATTAAAGAATCAAATGGATAATTTAGTACTTTCATTTTTTGTTAAATCACTTTAATGGCTAGTTTTTATTGGTTTGGTAAAATGTATCTATTTAATTAATGACACTAGTAATTGCAACTCCGAATAGAATCTAATAAAAGGGGCTGTTTCTTCCCTTCCAACTTGAGATAGGCACTTTCTATAAAATTATGTTTAATGGCTGGTGAAGTGGAATTCAAGTCCATCACAAATGAATCATTAATATTACAAAATCTGTGACAACTTCATGCCATTCTTTGAGCCTCATGCTCAAATAGTCTGATTCCGAGAACATAAATTTTCATTGTTATAAAATTTAGGATGTTTAGAAGTATTTTCTGAACAATTTTTATGTTTTCCTAATAGGTTTTACTGTACAACATAAAATGATGAATAAAATAGATAAATAAAAACAAGCTATGAGAAGAAGTCGGTTTTACATAGTGACATATACCTATTCTCAATCAATCTGGGTGGAAGCTAAAATCTATGAGGTTTTGTTCAGATTAAATAAATAATATAAAGAAACTCAACACACTTACTCAAATCCACAACTGGCACAAACTATGGTTTTTCAAGAGGACCTTAAGATCATGTCAAGTGATCTATTAAATCTGCATCTTCTTTTGAGTATGTATACATGTATGTATGTTGTGTGTACATATTTCTATATGTATGCAGATTCAAGGATATACATATAATTGTATATGGAGACTGGTAGTCAATATCAAAGTCTTTCTCAATATGTCCCTACTTTATTTTTTAAGACAGGATCTCTCACTGAAGCTTAAACTCTAAAGTTTATCAAGACTACTGGCTAATAACTCCAGGGATCCTCCTATTACCGCCTCTACAGATCTGGGATTATAGCCAAGACCATGTGGAATAAAGGATATGTTCATACATTGTTGTTTAGAGTACAACTTGTACAGCTATTGTGGAAATTAGTCTATCACTATGGTAGGAATAAATCTACTGCAAGATCCAGCTATACTGCAAACACACACACACACACACACACACACACACACACATACACATACACACTCATTATACATATAACTAAAGAACTCTATATCCTTTCACAGAGATGCTTGTGTAACCATCTTCATTCATGTCCTATGCATAATAGCCAGAAATTAAAAATATCCTAAAACTATCAACATATGAAAGAACAAAAAATATGGTTCATTTATACAATTGAAAATTGACTAGATATTAAAAATAAAATCATGAAATTAAGGACAAATGGATGAATGTAGAAAAAAAATCATCTTGAATGAGGTTTAGCCAGACCTCAGAATGCAAATACAGTATGCATTCACTTACATTTGAATGTTAGGTACTAAGTCTTTGATACATAAGCTATAATGCATATATATTTATAAGTTACTTACAGAATAAGAAACTAGAAGATAGGAGAATATAGAGCCTGAAGAAGGGAAAATAAAGAGTTATGAGTCAACAGTGAGTTTGAATGGAATAGGAGAAACGAGATAGGCCAGATACATAGAAAAAGGACAACCAGGGATGGAGTAGGAAGAAGGGACTGGGGGGAAGGAATATGGTGAGTTTTGCCCAAAAGGGCCCCCACAGGAATCCCCAAGCAATACAAGCTATTGTCAAGGCTATTGATTGCTTTCACAAACTGTCTGTTAAGGCCTTATTGTTAAAGACAACATACAACTCATGAAATATGGAAAAGATGAGCTGATTTCTATGCAGATCCTTGACAACCATGGATTAATGTTCATAGTAAGAGAAGTTGATCTGCATGCTACCAAAGAAGAAAGATAAACATCAAATTATTCTATGAAGGGGAGGTGGCTTGCCTATAAGATATGCTAATGTGATAGTAGCCAAAGTTATAAGAGTAACCAACCAGTATCTAATTGGTTTCAAAGCCCAGTACATGAGATTGAACCTATCCCCAAAGTTGTTCAAATGGACAAACACCTGAGACTACATAGGTCAAGAACCTGGAAGAAAACCAAATACTACTGTTCTGCTAAAGAAATACAGCCATGAAATGACCTCTAAGGGCATCTTTCTATACTCATACAACAGTGCCCTGCTCTCCCATCATCTAAGGCGTTTCCATCATCAGTCACTAAGACAAATACAAAAATCCACAGACAGAAAATATGCAGAGTGAAAGTCCTTGAACACTTAAGCCCTAAATGGAGTATCTCCACCAAATTCCTCCTTTGCAGTCTCAGGGAACCTCATAGAAGAGAAAGTCAAAAGTCAAAAGACTCTGAGAGCCAAAGTAAATGAAAGATACAAGTGACACACATCTATCAAGTCACAGAAATATGTAAGTTTTTTTTTTAATGAGAATTTAATGATTAGAATTTCACTACTAAAAATCAAGCATACCTTTATAGCACATTAAATAATGAAGTTCTTAACAATTCTTGGCCCATAATGAATTAACTTTTAAGCCTTTAAAATATAGGATATATTTTATACCACCTATATGATTTTTGCATTATTAATAAAATAAAATGTCTCCAGTGAAAAAAAAAGGATCCCATACTGCAGAGATATTGCAAACAATTCTACTGATGCACAGTGGGCTACTTTCATTCATCTATTGATGGATTTCATTTGCACCTGTAACTAGACAAGCTGATAGAAGTAGAGACAGTTAGCCAACACTGTCTTAGCATCCCGTCTTCAAACTTAGCAGTAGGTAAATTCTCTACTGATGGATCTACTGTGCTTTTAAATTTCTCTGCCCTCTTCAATTTAAGGGATTTTTGGTTATCTGTGGTCAGAAATAGAAGTTGAAAAGCTCCCAGTGTTAAAGTAGCTTCTGATTTGGGGTCCTCATTAATTTTTCTTTTTATTCATCACATTCTTTCCTAGCTGTTTTTTTCCCCAAAAATGACCTCTCTGAAATGATCTATCACATCAATTTATTTTCTATATAACTTATGTTTTCTATATAGGTTGTATTAGTTACATTTGGGTCACTATGAGCAAAATACCCAGAAGAAAAACTCAAGGGAAGAAAGATATCTTGGCTCACAACTTCAGAGAATGCCTGACAATCATGTGCTAGTGGCGTGACTAGCAGAGGCTGCTTACATCATGGGAGACTAGGTAGACAGAGAGGGAGTACCCTGGGGACATAACTTTATTAACTTAATCAAGAGTTAAGCCTACCCCAGTGACTCCCTTGCTCCAGATAAGCGTGCCCTCATAAATGTTCCATGGCCTTCCAACAGAATACCAGCACCTGGGAAAACAAGAGTGTTCAAAATGAGACCCTTGGGGATGCTTCAGACTCTAGCACAATCTGATCTTTCCTGTTCTCCCACATCTGGTTGTCCATGTTTTGCAAGATCTAAGGATTGCTGAGCCTGGCCTTAGGGGAGTGAGCTCTGATGTATTCCTCTTTTCTCCATTCTTACTATTCTGCAATGCCTAGACAGGTCTTAGTGTCAGTAGTGGTTGTGGTCAACTTTCTCTTTACTGCCTTGAACTGGAACTCAGAACCTGTAACATTCATTGTTTCCACATCCTCTTCTCACAAGCTCAGACTTCACAGTCTCTTCTTCCCTTACATTCTGCCAGGTCTTCTGGGATGTGATTTATATCAGTCTAGCATACACATCTACCCTTGACGACATCCCTGCTGTTTCCATTATGCCCCAAATTATGGCTGCACTAATCTCATCCTGACAGATGTTATCCATGAGTTTATTTGCACTGGTTTTAAGGCTGGGAAAGCTGCAAGGTTACTGGGAACTGCTCTCCTCCTTGTTCAGTATAGTGATTATGGTGACTTGGGCCAGAGACACCATGTCAGTGTGAGGGAAATAAGTCTCGATGTGATTGTAGGGGAGCTACTTAAAACTCTTTGGGACCCACTTGTGTCACAGTGACCCAAATGTAACTACCATACTTGGGCAGTGGTACAATATATTTTCTGACTCTTCCTAAATATAACTCTTAACATGTTGATGTTTTCAGGAAGCTTTATTAATAACACACACACACACATAATTTCTTAGCTCTGAAGTTAACTTTATGCATTCATAGTCTAATACTAATTTTTCCCATGTGTTTATGTTTCTTCTACCTGCCAACACACTATCTTCCATCTGTGTTTGTAGAACTTCTGGCAGATTTCAACTATCAATAACAGATTTGTATACATGTTTGCATGTAAAGGATAACATAGATGATTATCTACATATATTTATGCATTGATAGTGTGCTATATTTTTTTCTTCTCTTTTTTGATTATAAGAATTAGCTGGTTTTATTTTTAATTGTGGCAAGTCTCAGAAACATGTCATCAAAACAGGCATGCTGGGTCCCAACCTCTGCTATCCAAGTGTCAATCATATTCTAACTAACAGTAAATCACTGTAGCTGGGCAACTCCAAATACTTTCAAAATTGGAGCAGCCTATAGATACATGCACTTAAAACCTAAAATAGATATCAAGTAATCTTTGTTAAATCAATCAACCATTTAAATTTATTTTTCTTTGAATAAAATCATCATTTTGACCTGTAACTTGATGTCCTACTCCCTAAAACTGTAGTCTAGTTGGTTTATTGTCCCAGAAAAAAAATGGTAAAATAATAAATTTGTATTTCTCTGACAAGCAAATATCAGACTCTGACGATGATAAATAGTGACTAATATATTACTTATGTAGATACTACTGAGACATATAATGGGTGTTTTTAGTTGTGGTATCAATACATTTTGCACACTTAGCAAGCAATCAAGAGCAAAAAGAACAAAAAATAAGGAAAAGTAAAAAGAGAAAGATATACACTCTAGAATACTACAGGCTTACTGGATGCTACCCAACAGTTAAACATAACAAGCATATTTAAAATATCTACCATGTGTTCTTCTAAAGCACCATAAGAGTTATAAGGAAATGATATGGTCCTATGCTTATGAATTTCCTTTAATGGCGTGAAGTCTAGATAGCATGTTATTTTTACTTCATTTTGTTTAATAATATCAAAGATTATATTTGCTACAAACCTCGCAGAAAGCAAAAGACCTACTATTCCAGAAAATGACATTTTCTTTCATTTCTTATATCAGGCAGTTCTTTAAGCATTTGAAGTCTTAAAAAAGAGATTCTATTGACCAAAACTGTGTCAAGATCCTCTTTTTTAATTCTTGCTTCTATAGAGTCAAAATCTCTATATAGAATGCACTAACATACAGTCTAATTTTTCACAGCTTTTCAATGACAAAAACCTCCCACTGAAAGTTCTGCTAATATAGACTTCCCAGGTTTTAGCCCCAAGAGATTAAGTCAGAAGGTCTGTGTGAATCCAGACAATTCATACTTTGTAACACTTTTTCAAAGGATTTGAATTCTAGGTAGGTTAGAAAACAGAAATTTATCCAAACTCCAGCTTCTGTTACACAAACATGTTCTAAATGTCTGACCATAACATGATTCTATGTATTTTGTGTTTTAACACACATTAAGTAGGAACATGACTTTTAGCCATAACTTACTATCATGTTATATAAACATCCATCTTTGTACAATATATATTTTTTCTTTTTACTATTATAAAATCTACCTTTTAGCTTAAACTTTGATATTTTGATATTTAGAAGACAATTATTAAAGTCTGTCAAAAATACTGGACAGAATCTTATCCTCTTTAGTTTGATTCAAAGTCTCTTTGAAATATCCAAGATTCCTGTAGTTTCAGGAGAACTTAAATGTACAGATTCTGGAAACACAAACAATAGTAAGGCATCCCACTCTTCAAGAATCTTATTTTTTTAACTTAGAAAACTAGACTCAGGTATACTTTAACTTCCTACTTGGGAAATTTTTTAAAATGAATAAATCTTTTCTAAGGCTTATTTTATTTATTCCATCTATATGAGTACACTGTAGCTGTCTTCAGACACACCAGAAGAAGGTATTATACACCAGAAGATCTCATTACAGATGGTTGTGAGCCACCATGTGGTCGCTGGGAATTGAACTCAGGACCTCTGGAAGAGCAGTCAGTGTTCTTAACCGCTGAGCCATCTCTCCAACCCTAGGCAACAGTTATCAGGAGTAGGACCTATTTGGGAAATTAATCTCAAGACTGTAAGATTAAACAGACAGTTGTCCCCTCAGATTAAATTTTGTCCTGATGTTTTATTACAGCAATAGGAACCCCAACTAAGACAGTATCTTTACAATATATATTCCACATAAAGTTGTCTTTAAAACACTATAGTCTAATGAAGAAAATTCTGAAGGCAACAAACAGAGGATGCTTAAGTTAGAGAGCTACAGCTAAACCAGAAATGTACCAAACAGAATAGCTTTTATGGATTTTCAAGAGATACAAGCAAAAGATACTAGTATATAGAATATCAATGAAATTCAGCCTTTCCCTCAACATGCTTAGATAAAATGGAAAGCTGAGAGATAACCTACACACATGGTCTTGAAGTAAAAGAAACACTGATGCATGGGGTCTTTGCCATCTTGGATAATCTTATGGATAACTACTCATAAGTGACAGTCATATAGGTTGCAGACAGTTATCAACAGGTAAATGTAGTAGGGCACCTCTGAACTGATTGAAGGAAACAAACTAGCATATTTTAAAACTGAAAATGATCATTCTGCTTCTTCAAAGAGATATTGGGAAGTCTACTGATCTGCTCTGAAGAACTAAATCTGCTGAAGTTTGCATTCCCGTACACCAGACTTCCATAATCACACACACTCAATAGCTGTTCAGTGTTTTTAAAACACTGTTTAAACAGAATACACTTTAACTTATCCTGAGGGGTTCACATATTGAATGAGAGTAAAAGTCACATTCTGTTCCAAGGAGCAACTTTGAATAAGCCTCAAAATGAAACTGTCCATAATTGATAAGAGAAAATTACTGATCTCATTTCCTGTGTACTTTTCTCCCATACCACTTTCACTTGTAGATACATACACATGATACATGTTATGTTTTTGGAAAAGGGATATTTGGGTGAGTAGGATCTACCTTTCAGTTGTTTGTTGAGGCATTAGTTTAGCAAGGACATTGACAAGCAGTATCTTAGTTTCCTTTCTTGTTGCTGTGATTAAATATCCTGGTAATAACAACTTCAGAGAGGAAGGATTAATTTTGTTTCACAGTTCAAAAGAGTGGTCCATTAAGGCTGAGAAGTGACAGTGGAGGCTGGAGCAGCTCATACGATCCAGCATCGGGAACAGGCAGCAAGGGATGCAAGTTTGCTACTGCTCAGCTCTTTGTCTGCTTTATGCAATTCAGGTTCTCTGCCTGGGGAATGTTTCCTCCCAGAATTGAGAGGTATCTTCCAGCATCAATTAATAGAAAACCCCAAAAACATTCTCAGAGGCTTTTTAACAGGTGATTTTAGATTTTGTCAAGTTGAAAATCACCATCACAAATGGTCAGTTATTTGAAGTCAGGATTCCTTTAATTGGGAAAAGTCAGCAAGTGGATTTTCTAAGTGCTTATTGCTTTCTTAAATTCTCTCAAATATATGAAGTGATGTCAAAGATTGGCCTCTACAATCTGCAAACTATTCATCAACCAAATGACTGTCTGGGCCTTAGCCAGAGGTGGTATCTTAAGTTTATCTAGGTTATCACAGTGTGACAAATGCTGCTTTTATCTCATTACTCAAGATTCTCATTGTCTTCTTAGATAAACTCATCCCTCAGAATAAATTTCAATAGGGAAGAGTTTTGTGGATAGTCTTACACTTCATGGCAGCATAGATAAATTTTATTGCAAATGAAATTCCAGATGATCAAAGTTGGAGAACCACCTAAACAACTGTCCTTTATTAGAAATACAATGGGCCACTTGGTAAGTGATAATTTCTTTAGGCCAGCTCATCTTTAGACTAAATATAGACAGTAGCCATGCTTAAGGATGCAGGGAAAACAGATGATAATGTGCCTTGTATGTCTTCATTCAGAATTGGTTCTGCCTCTGTTGAGTAGTGGAAAGATGCTAATGTGCTTAAAAGTGGAGAACTAATAAACATATGATCAAACAACTCCAGGTTGAGTGGGAAAAATAACCTGAGTTCCTAGTTGGATGAAGCTGGTAGGGGAAACTAGGTCACATTTAGTTGAGATGTCAAATGTTGTTGCAAGTTCATAAGAATTCTATTTACTATCAAAGTACAGAGTAGTCTAAATCTAAAGGAACTGAAGGAGAAGATGAAGGTATGCATCAGCTTCTAGAAAGGGAATAGAGTTTTAAAAGCAAGAAACTTTAATTAATATTCACAAAGCCAACAAGGAGAGAGCACTCCGTGAATAAAAGACTCTCTATCGAAGCATAGGATCTGGAGTGAGATACCCAGAACCTACATAGAAGCAAAATATGACAGTATATCTTTAACCCCAAGCAGTGGGAGAGAGGGAGAGTGGGATCACCAACCAGTCTAGTTGAAGCAGCAAGTTTTAGGTTCAGTGAACAATCTTGTCTTAACAAATAAAGTGAGAGGTGATGGAAAAGGACACCTAACCTCAACCTCTATCCTACAGTACAGACAGACAGATAGATAGACACACACTCATACACATACACACACACACACACACACACACACACACACATACACACACACATATCCCAAGAAATACTATTTTCAGAAAGAAAATGCATCTCCCATGAGTTTTTGAATTTGAAGTTCTGGTGAGCATTTGCAGATGCAGGACTTGGGATTGATTGATTGGTTAATTGATTGATTTATTTGTTTTATCTATCTATCAACTCTTTAGCCAGCTAGCTGTATAAGAAGTCAATTTAAGGAAAATACTGATATATTTTAGGGAGACCATATGAGACTAGGACTAAGTAAAAAAAAAAATCCACAAATGGGAACATTGATATTCTTGTTGATGTGCTAGAAAGAAAAGCAAATCAAATAACACAAAGATAACTTCAGTTCATGATTTTTGTCTTAAAAGCCAAGGCCCTCTATTGCCTAGGTATAAGACTTACTAGCCTAAGAGAACAAAATATGGCTAGCATGGGAGAGG
This sequence comes from Montemys delectorum, assembly GCA_019843815.1. Taxonomy (NCBI): domain Eukaryota; kingdom Metazoa; phylum Chordata; class Mammalia; order Rodentia; family Muridae; genus Montemys; species Montemys delectorum. The sequence goes on from JADRCD010226665.1 coordinate 15,058, forward strand.
GGATTGGCACTTTCCACCACAAACTAGATTTTAATTTATTATTATTTTTACAGGATTATATATGCACTGGCTAGTTTTATGTCAACTTGACTCAGGCTCTTGTAATCTCAAAGGAGGGAACCTCCACTGAGAGCATGCCTGTAAAACATTCATCAGTAGTGCATTTTCTAAATTATTGATAGTGCAGGGCCCAGCCCATTGTGAGTGGTGCAATTCCTGGGCTGATCATTCTGGGTTCTATAAGAAATTGAGCTGAACAATCCATGATCAACAAGCAGGAAAGCCTTCCATAGTGTTTACATAAACTCTAGGTTCCAGTCCTGCTTGAATTCCTGTCCTGACTTCCTTTGATGATAAGCCATGTAGTAGAAGTTTAAGTCAAATAAACCCTTTCCTCTTTAGCTTGCTTTCAGTTATGGTCTTTCATTATACTAATAGTAACCCTAACCAGGACAACATATATTTGTTGTTGTTGTTGTTGTTGTTGTTGTTTTTTGAGACAGGGTTTCTCTGTATAGCCCTGGCTGTCCTGGAACTCACTCTGTAGACAAGGCTGGCCTTGTACTCTTCTGAGATTTCTATCTGCCTGTCTCTGCCTCCCAAGTTCTGGGATTAAAGGTGGGTGCAACCACTGCCCAGCTACATATGTATATTTTACATACTAAAAACTCACACCTCCTACTTCCAACTATTCCTATCTCCACTCCCTGTCACTGGGTCACGGGAAATCTCTCTCTCATTCATTTCTGTGCATTTTGTTTGAGATGCACTTGAGGTAAACTTGGCCATCTGTGTGACCCCTATCTGTGTGACCACATCTGTGTGACCATGCCTTTGGGTTCTCCTTTGGAGGCTGGAGAGGATTTGTAGGGTTTGGAGTCTCCACTGGAGGCTGTTTTGACTGGGAATGAATTTCAATTGGTAGAGTCTTTCTCCAGCTCTCATAAAGATGTAGATGGGATGCTCAAAATGATATAAGAACTAAAGTGACAGTGCATACCTGTAATCTCAACAGTCAAGGACGAAAGCAGAATAAAAAACCTCAAGGTCATTCTCAGCTAAATAGCCAAGTTAGAGACTAATGTGTGCTACATGATATATCCTAAGACTCTATCTCGAAAGAATTGCAAGAAAAATATAAGGTAGCAAATAGAATAGCAGTATTTCCACAAAGCCTGTGAAATAACAACAAAATAACTTATTTAATGCCCAAGTTTAACTACTGCTAATATGGTCAATTAAAATTTATAAAATGGCATAGTTCTTGTTCTTCTTTCTCCATTGGTATTCAATACTTCCCCCCAAATTGGCATTTTTACACTTATCCAATTTATCAAGTGACCTAACATTTACCAAATTTATTGATAATGACCACAAGGCAATTGTTTTATAATGGAATGTATTTCTATAGTGACCTCTGTTTTAAGAGAAAGTTCTGAGGACACCGTACTACAGAGTGTTTTCTCACAGCTTTGACTACGAACACAACCAAACGCACACTGCAGAGGACAATGTGTGCTGATGAAGTGGGGCTGGGCATGCGGTGTCATCTTCATTCTCCTTGTAGATTATCTGAAAACTAAATATACTTTTCACTCACATGATCTCAACACTTTTCCTATAAACCCTAACCTACTTACCCTCCTTAGCTGCTTGTAAAATACTTCACCACACACACACACACACACACACTCACAGAGACAGAGAGACAGAGAAGACAGACAGGAAAGAGAGGGAAGGATGGAGAGGATAGGAAGGAGGTAGAGAGGGAGAGAGAAGGAGGGAGAGAGAGAGAGAGAGAGAGAGAGAGAGAGAGAGAGAGAGAGAGAGAGAGAGAGAGAAGAGGTTTGTGGGATGGATTATGGAAGACTCTCCTTTAAAATAATGAGTCTAGAGGTATAATTACTGATGGGGTTTTCTGTTGTAATTACTAAACTCCTCTCAACCTTTACAGTGACAGGAATCCCAATAACACTCGCTTTGTAGCTGTCAGAAGCACTTGGGATGTGATAAGCATCTTGTGTTTGCAAGCTCCGTTGCTGTACCCAAGTTCTGCCTGAACAAACTACAGTAACGACGTGCTTAATGAGAAAGTCCATTAAACTTGCCTAACTTTATGCTGTGTGCATTAGACAAGTGCGGAAGAGAATGGCACACTTAAAAGATTTCTTCAACAGCACCTTGCTGCATTTTTTCCCTAAAATCCCAGATTTGTAAACACACACACACACACACACACACACACACACACACACACACACACACACACTCCTTAGATCCATCCATGCTCACTAGCAGGGCACAATCTGTTTCAGCTGCCTCTGCACTATCCTAACTCCACAGATGTTGACACCCATTCACCTACAGGCCTCCACCTCTTCAGCGCCATCTTTTGGTCCCTTTGTGACGAAAGGACCCTCAGCCAATACCCTGGTGCTTGGCTCACAAAGGCAGGAGCAACGCACATCTATGCTCGAGCTCTGGACTTTCAGGCTGGCTTGGACTCCGGTCCTGTTGTGCCAACGCCAAGAGGCTCAGAAAGCGAGCCCTGGTAACTCCACCACTCACCATGGCCAGCCAGTTCTGCCTTCCTCTGGCCCCACGCCTCTCCCCCCTTAAACCTCTGAAATCCCACTTCACGGACTTTCAGGTGGGCATCTGTGTGGCGATCCAGCGCAGTGACAAAAGGATTCACCTGGCAGTGGTCACAGAGATCAACAGAGAAAACTCCTGGGTCACAGTAGAGTGGGTTGAGAAAGGAGTCAAAAAAGGAAAGAAGATCGAACTGGAGACTGTACTTCTGTTGAATCCAGTTCTGGCCTCTACTGAACACCAACGGTCACGTAGGCCCCTGCGCCCGGTGTCTGTAATACCTACTACTGCCATTGGAGACCAGCGGACAGCCACCAAGTGGATTGCGATGATCCCCCACAGAAATGAAACACCCTCAGGGGACAGTCAAACCCTGGTGGTCCCCAGCAACCCTTGTCTGATGAAGCGGAAAAAATCCCCCTGTCTACGGGAAATTGAAAAGCTGCAGAAGCAGAGAGAGAAGCGCCGGCGACTGCAGCTAGAGATCCGAGCTAGACGAGCCCTTGACATCAACACTGGAAATCCGAACTTTGAGACTATGCGCATGATTGAGGAGTACCGCAGGCATCTAGACAGCAGCAAGATGTCCAGCCCGGAGCCCCCAGAAGACCACCGGATCTGTGTGTGTGTGAGGAAGCGTCCACTTAATGAGAGAGAGACCACCATGAAGGACCTAGATATCATCACTATTCCCTCACACAACGTGGTCATGGTACACGAGTCTAAACAAAAGGTGGACCTGACCCGCTACTTGGAAAACCAGACCTTCTGTTTTGACCATGCCTTCGACGACAAGGCATCCAATGAATTAGTTTACCAGTTCACTGCCCGGCCTCTTGTGGAGTCCATCTTCCGAAAGGGCATGGCCACTTGCTTTGCTTACGGGCAGACTGGCAGTGGAAAAACCCACACGATGGGTGGAGCCTTTTCAGGAAAGGCCCAAGATTGTTCTAAAGGCATTTACGCTCTGGTAGCTCAAGATGTCTTCCTCCTACTAAGAACCCCTGCCTATGAGAAACTGGAACTCAAAGTCTATGGGACATTTTTTGAGATCTATGGTGGCAAAGTGTACGATCTGTTGAACTGGAAGAAGAAGCTGCAAGTCCTGGAGGATGGAAATCAGCAAGTGCAAGTGGTGGGGCTGCAGGAGCAGGAGGTGAGCTGTGTGGAGGAAGTCCTGAATCTGGTGGAGCTCGGAAACAGCTGTCGGACTTCCGGTCAGACCTCGGTCAACGCCCACTCCTCCAGGAGCCATGCTGTATTCCAGCTCATCCTCAAGTCCGGAGGGAAACTGCATGGCAAGTTTTCCCTAGTTGACTTAGCTGGGAATGAAAGGGGAGCAGATACTGCCAAGGCCACACGGAAGAGGCAGCTGGAAGGGGCTGAGATAAATAAGAGTCTGCTAGCCCTGAAAGAGTGCATCAGGGCTTTGGGTAAGAACAAGTCTCATACCCCGTTCAGAGCTAGCAAACTCACGCAGGTGCTCCGGGACTCTTTCATAGGGCAGAACTCCTATACGTGCATGATCGCTACAATCTCACCCGGGATGACTTCCTGTGAAAATACCCTCAATACTTTAAGATACGCAAACAGAGTCAAAGAATTAGCTCTAGAGGCAAGGCCCTACCATCATTGCCTCTCTCCAACCGGCCAGGAAGTACCACTAATGATAGAAAATGGCAATACGAATTCGGAAAAATCCCTTCAGAGGGATGAAGTTATTCAGATACCTACTGTACAGAAAGAGGAAGAGAAAGAAAGTGATGAGCTCACATTAACAAAGGAGCCAGCAGCTTCATGGAGCAGGTCCAACCAGTGGTGGCAGGCCATCCAAGAAACGGCTGAAGGAGTCAATGGTGATGTGGATTTTTGCATTGCGCAGTCTTTGTCCATTTTGGAGCAGAAAATTAGTGTGCTGACTGATATCCAAAAGAAGCTCCAGTTACTACGAGATGACCTCCAAAAGAAAAGCCAAGTTGAGTGATAGCAACGACCAGAGATTGGGAATGGAATCTTGGATACAGTTCTGACGTTTCTACCTCTTGTTACAGTAATCTGTCCAAATTATCTAAGCATAAAGGTCCCCTGGAGAGCTTACAACTTAAAGCATCCTGGTCAAAAATGTGGTCTTCTCTTCTGCCTCTGTATTTCTGTAGTTTGCTTTCATTCTGTGTGTCACTGGTTTACATCCTTACATCCTGGTTTCCCTAACCCTATCCCTACTGACAGCTAGCTAGTGGTGTTAAGAAATATTTTGATTGTTGTAACTGGGCTAGGGGGATGCTGACATAACGTGGGTCACCAGAGAGCTTGATAAATTGTCTATAATTCGAGATTACTTCCCACACAAATAATTACCTGTTTGTTTGAAAATTAAAATAGCCCCGGGGTTGAGACACCCAGACACCCAGATGTTTAAAAAAAAAAAAAAAAAAGCAGCTGCAATGAAAAATTAGACTGACCTTTGTAGCTGGCAAAGCAAAATGCTGTGTGAACTAAAGAGAGGGGTATGAAAACGTGAAGAAGCAGGACATGAAGCAAGAGTCATTCACATACCCAGCTCTAAATCTTTCTCTGTTGCATGGTTGCATGGATTCAGATGGCTTCTGGGATGAAATCATTCTGAGAGGAGAAAGAGGAAACAAACTCTCAGAGAATGCTTTTGAGAGCCTAGAATCGAGAAGGTTTGGTTATCATAGCATTTAAGTTGTAAGTTGTAATAACTGTACTGCTATCCCTGAATCGTGTGTGTGTGTGTGTGTGTGTGTGTGTGTGCACGTGCTCGCCCACATGCACTGTAGCACACATGTATTCCTGTGCAGTTGTGTCTGAGTAGGGAATTTTGATTGATGTCTTTAATTTTTCACACATTATTGTATTTTTCACTGTTATTCTTTGTAAAAAGGGTTTCTGATTTCCAATTGGGGCAAGAGACAGGAAGCCAGAAAATTCTCATATAAAGGACTATAGAGCTCACAACAGCTTAGAGCATACACAAAGGTTGTGAGAAAATGTAATGCCATGGGTCAATTAGCTATGGAGACTTTATTAGAAGTTATGGTCAAGAAGATTTGTTAAAAAGGAAAAATGTTCATCTAACGTGAGAATGGAAATATAACAACACACATAAAAACAACGCTCTAGTATCAACAAACATCTGCAACATAGTAGGATATTTTTGTCTCCAAATATGTCAATTCAAAAATAATTCTGAAAGAACAGAAATGATTTATTTACACAGAAAATAATAAGACAAACCCAGGAAATTGGTGGACATAGAAAGGAAGCCTACAAATTCTGGAGGCACATTTAACAACAACAACAAAAATAGCTTATTGTATCAAACTCTAGTATATGAGGCCCAAGATGAAGTAAAGTAGTTACACATAAGGTGACAGACCACACAGTAATGGAATACTAGTACCCTGTGAAGAACAGTGAGAGTGAAGCACGATCACCCTGGACATTCAGTCTTCAGTAATTCAGTTAATTTAAATCTGTTTCACTATCTTGATTGATTTCTTCAGATGAAATTGTACGTTATTATTAAAGCAACTTCAACTTTTCAAATCAAAGTTTAGTATAAGATGACTGTTTTAGTAAATAAAAACCTCATTCAGCAAAAAACAAACAAATAAACAAAAAAATTCTGGCCTGAGAGGAAGAGGAGCGTAGATCAGTGGGTAAAAGAGTCTGGAGTACAAGCAGGTGAACATGAGCTCAGAGCCCCAACATCCATGTTAAGAATAAAATGAGGCAATTCACTTCAATAACACTAACTTGGCATGGGAAATGGGCAGGTATCAGGAGACAGCAACCCTGAGTGAAAAGTAGCTTCAACTCCAGTGAGAGACCCTGTCCCCAAAGGATGAAGCAGAGAGATGAGGAAGATACTTGACATCTTCTAGTATTCTATACAACCACTGTAAGTGTGTGGATAAGCATAAATGTATCTACACACACACACACACACAGCAAGAGGGGGGGAGAGGGGAGAGAGAGAGAGAGACAGAGAGAGAGAGAGAGAGAGAGAGAGAGAGAAGAATCTACCCTCACCTTTCCTGAGATAATTTACAGTCTTAATAAAACATGAAGGTTTGATTTTCCCCCTTCCCTTTTCCTCATCGTTTATGGCAATTAATGATATTTTCTGTATGAATGCTATTCTACTCACAATTTCAACTGCTCGAACAGTTTGTCACACAAGTTTGGGTAAACTACTTGGATTTCAGCATTCTGATATTATGTTTTTTAACAAAAATAACATAAAGTGCAAACACAGCTGTAAATATTCAAGGACTTTACAAAGTAAATTCTCCCGGGCAAGGACCACAGACAACACATCAACCCTAGTGCTCTGTGAGCTGCTTGCTTCTCACACCGCAGCCCTTAGCCCTCAATTAAAGGTAAAAATGAACTGTTTCCTGCGAGTGGAATAATGCCAAAGATATGGGTGTGAGCCTGGCTAACTTCTTTCTTACATGTATTCTGACCTTTGATGTTGCTTTTGGGGGACTCTGCCACAAATGTGGGTGTTGAATTCCTTAGTCTGTGGTATGTGCAAATTCAACAAAATAGGTCACGTTAAGAAGTTTTAGAAAAGATTTTTTTTTTTACCAACATAGTATAATTGTACTCATCTCTGTGTTAATGATGCCTAAATTTTTTTCTTTTTTTATCAGACATTTTCTTTATTTACATATCATATGATTTTTCTTTCCCAGTTTCCCCTCCCCGCCAAAAAAAATCAAGAACAAACCCTGTTGCCTTCCCCTTCCCCCTGCTTGCCACCCCACCCTCTCCCATTTATTGGCCCTGGCATTCCCCTACACTGATTTTACCAACATGACAGAACGTACATATAGGAGACAGATTCTTTCATACACACGCACAAGTCTGAAAATTTATCAGTGTACAATAATATTATTTCCATTACAATCCACAGTTGCATGTTCACTGTAGCACATAGAAAAGTCATGTAATCAGCCATTAACCCTTTACCCCATGAGCAGATACAGAAAATGTGTATATATAAACAAGATTTATTAAGACATTAAGAATTAAACTATCTCCTCTGAAATGATTTTACCGTAGAGCTTCATGGAAGATGAAGCCAGTTTCACAAAGATAAGCGATCTCCCCTCTTGCATGTGAAATCTATAAATTTAAAAATAATGGCAGTAGTCAAAGGGAAAAACAGAAGAGGAGGGAGGAGACAGTAAAATATAAAGTTAGGGTAATACTTAGATCATCCAGAGATGAGTCTCTTCCTTGGTTATCTGTACAAAGTGGTTATCCCTGAAACTATATGTACACAAGTAACAAAAACGGACTCAGCAGGTGGTATCTATATATTTGTACACATTTGTCTGTGTGTGTTAATAATAAACAAATGAAGCTATCAATCTGAGAGTAGGGGGTGACAGGAAGCATTGGTGGGATGGAGCAGGGGAGGGTCTAGAGGAAGGAATTAAGCATATTTTGAGGTATATTTTGGTTTTGTCTTGTTTCTATTTCTTTTTATTTGTCTTTGTTTTTGTTTTGTATTTGTAAAAAGAAAATAAGATAAAAGTCAGGGCTTTCGGTGTAGCCCTGACTGTCCAGGAATGTGCTCTGTAGACCAGGCTGGCATTTGACAAACATCTACCTTGCTCTGCTTCCTGAGTGCTGGGATTAAAGACATGTGCCACCATTTCCCAGCCTAAACATTTAAAACAATTTTAAAAAATTTTAAATGATAAAATTGGAAAAGTAAATAAGGAGAGAACAATCAAAGTACAGTACATGTATGTAGTTATGTAAATAAATAAATATTTTATAGTTTGCATGACATTAATTTTTGTATCATAATAGTAATATGCTAATGAAATTTTAAAAAACTCATTGAAAATCGAAGCAAACTCTTGACAGCAATTTCACCTACATTATTTAATCTATCAATAGATGGTACAAATGCATCATACTGAATATTTTTGCATGTGTATGTAGCACACACACACCACACACATAAAATATACATTTTCCAATATCTCTGCTCATCTTTACTTTCTACAATTCATCCTCAGTCAAAAACACATTCTTATCTTACCCTCTGATTTTAAGAATTTCCTGGGCCAGGTCTTATGGCTTATGCCTGTCATCAAAACAATAGGGAGGCACACTAAGGCAGATAACTCTATGATTTTAAGGTCAATCTGATACATAAAGTTCTGGGACCACCTGGGCTGCCTAGAGAGATTTTGTCAAAACAAAAAACGTTTCTTGGGAATCTATATGGCCACTGAAATGATGGGAAAGTAGTTATCAAATAGAATATTCTGTAATGAAACATACTCAGGAAGCAAGTCAACTGAATTACACTAGAACAGTTGACAGTTTGCACAGATGCCCTACAGTTAAAAATGAAGGATTGTAAAGAAAATTAATATGCTAATAAGATTGTAAGGAAAATTCCAGAACTCCAAATCTGAGAAAAATGCATACTCTCAGTACTTTGAAAGCATCCATTTACACACAGAAACCTTGACATGCTAATTATAAGCTATCCTTATCTATTAATTAAAGTAGATTTTCTTCTGTAGTGGACAGACATTTTAAATTACTGCATGAACTTGCAACTAATAAAAACTGGCATTAAAATTTTAAGCTAAAGATTTTATATCTGCAAATTTTCCTTACTATTAGCTAGCAATAGCAAGTTTGGAAACTATTCTATGATTTTCATTTAGTCAATTATTTTTAGCAATCTATATGAAGAAGTGATGTGACAGACTATATATGCACGTGTATAAATATGTATATAGTGTGCTGTGCATGTTTGTGCTTGTATATATTTTTGAGTGAATGAATGAATGGAATTTTCTTTAAAACTTGATTATAGATGTAAAAATTTCAACAGCATAAATAGTTACTAACATGCACTCCCTAAGAAAATCAATGTCAAAGTTGCTTGCTGTTCAAACTGTAGGATACTATCTTCAAAGCAAACCTGTCATGATTGAATTATTTGTACAATTCTTTTTAATTCTTCAAACAAGCAATTACTCATAGCAAACCTTATCATTTTCTTGAAATGTGAGTTTTCATGTATTTCCTTTTTAATCTTAAATAAATGTAATCTTAGAAATTTAAAAGGAAAAAAAGAAAAGTACAAAATGTTTTAATGCTTTAAACAAGCCAAGTCAGTAACTGTAGTTAAAATCATCCAGGTAGCCTTCCCAGTTGTGCATTTGATAATCTCCTCACTGGGAATGAAGCTACACATGTCCATAGCGGGACAGAGTGGCTTCAGTGGTGCTGTGATTTTAATGTAAGTTGCCTTTTTGAACACCCATGCTGATACCCAGTTGATACTGAAGCACTATTGAGAAGACATTCCTTAAAAAAAAAAAAAAAAAAAAAAAAAAAACGAGAACAAATAGCTCATTACTAGGGATCAATAGAGATCTGTCTGGGGAAGGGATAGACTGACCCTCCTATTCTTTCTCTCCAAACATAAATACTTGTCCTCATCTGTGTCCACCATATAATGATACCATATAAGGAATTCATCAGATGGAGCTACTTATCTTGGTCATCCACCATCCAAAACCATTAGTAAAACTGCTTTATATGTTAGCCAGTGGCATATATTCTGTTATAGAGACAGAAGATAATACAAAAGGTAGCAAAAAAAAAATCAACCATCATAGTAACAAATACAAATACCTTGAAAGAGTTGGCAAGTTTTGACATAGTTAACTTCCATACCATGCCTAGGTTCTGGTTCTATTTGGTCCCCAGGGACGAGAAAGGAAGATGGACCAGGCCATCCTAGAGAATCTGAACCATTTATTTTGTGCTATCCGCACATGGGCTTAAATGTTGACATTATGAATAAGACCAATGAACAAGAATTATCAAACCTACAGTTAGTTTCTAGGTTTGATTTAATCATCCGCCATCCAGTAGCTTGTATATTCAAACGCATTTTGACCCTCTCTAGCTTTAATTATTTTATCAGCTGCTCTATGAATGAGAAAAAATAATTACTCATTAAATATCTCAGAATCTTTTCGGATAATCAATGTGGAAAGTATCAATAAAAGATTTTAATCTTCTATATGCTAGATTCCAAAGACAGAAACATGGGTTTATAGTGATCCCTATCCTTAATGAATTTATAGTTTAAATAAGAACACAGCTCCTTGCAATAAAGAGGAAAAAAGTTGTTTAAAATTCCAAGCTAGGGAGCAAAGTGCAGTGAGTACACAGAAGCAGGTCATTTACACAAATGGATTGGAGGAGTTGTTACAGAATGACTATGTTAGTTACTCTTCTTATTGTTGAGACAAAATACTATCAATAAATAAAGGAATAAAAGAAGGAAGGGAGGGAGGGAAGGAGGGAGGGAGGGAGGGAGGAAGGGAGGGAGGGAGGAAGGAAGGAAGGAAGGAAGGAAGGAAGGAAGGAAGGAAGGAAGGAAGGAAGGAAGGAATAAAGGAGCTTATTCCATCCTATATTTCAAGGGGATACAGTCCAGGATAGTAGGGTACCTTGGAGCCAGCAGTCAAAATGTGGCATTTCTCATTGCATTTGGCCATCAGGAGGCAAAGTTAACAATAGCAATTGGGACCAGGTTACAAAGCCACTAGGACCACCCCCATTTACCTAACTTAGTCTGGGAAAAGCAAAGTCTCAGAACTTGGAAACCCCAGATTTGGCTTCCCCAATTCTAAGGCTACTTCCTTGATTTAATCACAAGGGTCTTCTTAGTCCTTTGTCTTCTGTTGTTACACCCATACTACACTCAGCCAGATAAACCAGCACTTAACTTGTTGCTGCCACTGGCTAGTGACCTGTGGCTTGACAATTTGGGTTTCAGCCATTGCTGGTCAAAGGACAAAGTTATCTCTGCTGTTGGAGGATCTGCCGACATTAAGGAATCGAACAAAAGAATCTGGTCAAATCAATCCCTGAATCCTGATACTGGTGTAGAATATTTTCTCCGTTCCATACTATATGGTTCAAGGGGGAAATGACACAAGGCCACTGTAAAGGTGAGTTTAACTGTCAATTTGACACAACGTAGAATCATTTTGGAATCCAGTTTCAGTGACAGATAGTCTAGGTTATATTGGCTTATGAGAAATTGCCTTGATTGATGTCACTGATGTGAAAATAGACAACCTGGAAGTGACAGCAACATTACCTGACATTGGGACATATAATGCACAATGATGGACAAAGCTAGTTGAGTACTAAGTAAGCATATGGTCATTTATCTCTTCTGCTTATAACACTGGATGTCACAAGACCAGCTACTTCATGTTCTTCCCACCTTGACTTTCCTTCAGTAATTACCTATAACTTGGAATTGTGAGGTAAAATAAATCCTCTGTCTTGCATATTATTTTTTTAACTGAGAGTATTTTATTACCACAACAGAACTTAAACTAGAACAGACTTCTCACATGCAATAGGGTTCTAGACCTTTCTCTGGAACTTATTTGGATAGGTAAATAGAAAAAAAGACTTTATGAATATATATTTATGGCCCAAGACTTGGTGATTATACTTTAGTTAAAAACAAACAAGCAAATAAATAAATAAAGCAACACTATCTTTGATATCCATGAGCTGTTTTTTTTTTTTTTTTGAGACCTTAATCACTACCATAACCTTATAAAAGTCAATTTCAAGATTAGAAGCTAGGATGTAAACCCATCTCTGCCCCTCTGAATCTCTGATTAAATGAGCTTCTCATTGAAAGACATGCTCTCATCAGTCTTCAACATCTACAAGGGGGATAGAACTGTAAGAAAGTATATTGGAGAGCATTCCATAAAAGAAGGCATATGTACAAGAATCATTATTTCAAAAACAAGAATTAAGACACAGAATAAACTGTGATATTCTTTTTGGCACATTGGGTCCAAGCAGCTGGAACATACAGAAAAAATAAATATTTACTAGTTGATGGCTTTTGAATTAAGGTGGATTGAACATTCCTCATGAACACAGGCATTCATAAAAGTATCCTGAGAACAAGAGTCCAGGGCAGAACCCTGATATCACAAGTACTAAAGGATAAAAGAGTCAACAATTGCTTGGTGTAAAGGGATAAAAAAAAAAAAAAAAAAAAAAAAAAAAAAAGAAGAAGTTGGAAAAGTAAAGAAATAAATGGGATGGGAGGAGAGAAAATTGATATAGAAATAACAAGAGAAAAATGATCTGAAAACGAAGAGAACTGTTATCCATATTAAGAAGAGAGCAATGCTGTAAGAGATGACATAAGAGCAACCGTCCTGAGGTGTCAGGTCACTAATAACCTCTGAGAGACTGGGTAGACACAGAAATTGGATAGCAATGGACTAAGGACTTAAAGAGCAGCCAGGATAATGAGAGCGACAGTGGCTCACAAATCCTAAACTGTTTTATAAATACAATCAGAACATAAAGCTTGTTCAACTCAGAGCCTGGCTGTCCCTTATTCTACAAACTCTGTGAATTGACCTCACGCATCAAGTACAGACACGTGGGACTTCTGTAGAATTTGTTACATTCCACGTGATGAGACGTTTTTCAGTCTTCTTCTTCTTCTTCTTCTTCTTCTTCTTCTTCTTCTT